>MU622385.1:38915-58090 GCA_025399235.1 Backusella circina FSU 941 | reverse complement strand
GTCTACTTTTTTTTTTTGTTCTATATATGCCTCTCTGAATAAGAATATAATAACTATATTTCCTTTAATTCTATTTCTGGAATTATAATATTTGCGATATACATGTTCTAAGGCAAGAGTAGTTCAGCTGATGGGAATAAAAAGCGCTTTTGGAAACTAACACTATATAAATAAACGTTCCAAGATGTTGATATCTTTAATTGTGTATATTTATTCTATTTTAATAATGATTGGAAAGAGTTAAAAATAACTATTACTTTCAAAGAAATTCTATCGTTATAGAAGTGATAGTACGAAAAAGCTTTCTATGACATTGAGTGCAATGGCAAACGAAGGATAAAAATAGATATTAAACCAGTTCTTCTTTTTTTTTTTTTTTTTTTTGAAGGACTTTTTCTTCTTCTTACCTCATCAAACACCTTCTTTACAGTTTCGGGCATAGCAAGCTTACCAGCCTTCTCCTTAAAGCCTTCAACAAGCTTATCTTTTCCATCACTCTCCAAACCAAGCTCCTTCTTTATACCCTTCATCTGTTCCATCAAATAATACTCGCGTTGACGTTTTGCAATCTTGCTCTCCACCTCTTTGGAAATTTTGTTCTGTAATTGAGCATTCATCAACTCTTTCTTTAACACAACAAGCGACTTTTGAAGTCTCTCCTCAACAGGTAAAGTTTCCAGCACTTCCTGAAGTTCAAGGGCCTCCCCGGCAGAGACAGCAGCCGCAAAATCAGCCAGCTTGGATGGTTCATCAAACACATTTCCTGCAGACTGAGACATGGAGAAGCTCGCAATCTGATCTCTAAAGAGGGGGTTTAAAGAGGCAATCTCCTTGAATACGGATACAATCTCGGAGGTGACAGCACGAATGTAAGAGCTCTTCTTTGAGTATTCTGGTTCCTCAAAGTTGTCGACATTGACAAGGGAGACTGCATAATCATCGGCCAAGAATGAAGTGGCATATTGGTGACTGCTCTTTTCAACTTGTTCATCTGATAAAAGTTCATCTATATTTTTTAAAAAAAAAAGCATCCACTTTGGGTTAGCCACGGGGATAAACTAGACACCTAATACAATGCGTTTACCTGTCTTTTGGATCACTGCCTTCTCTGGTTCAAACTCGGATTCGATCTTTTTACCAGGGGTTTCCACTATCTTGGACCCCTCCTCTGCTGCCGTAGCAACTTCCTCCACCGCAGCCACTGACGACTTTTGTTTATCTTTGATGGGCAATAATTCATTGATCTTGATACGGCGATGAGGATACAACACCGCAGTCAACCCAGCATCCTCCTTTCCAGAGGCTGCTGGAAACACACTTGTAATCTGCGCAAACACACCCACCTTGTGAACCTGATCGATATGGGTGATGGTATCCACATCCAACCCCTCGTCCTTGAGTAAAAAGGCACCGACATAGGGTTGACCGCGCTTCATTAACTCATTGATGGCGGAGGTCACTGAGGGATCTTTGATTACAACTGCCTTGTAAAATCCTGGAAAGAGGGGACGTCCGGCGATGGGGAGGGCCAAAACTTGGGGGTAGACTTCGGGCACTGTTGGCTTTTGGAGTTGATTATCAATAACATCCCATGAATGGTTTTTTGATGACGATTTTCCATCGCCATTATTGCCATCTCTACCTCCGCCTTCATTCTGTCCACCACCACTCGCTGCGCCGCCATTGCCCGCAGGTGGTGGTGCTTGGTCGGAAGGATTGTCTTTAGGGTCGCGTTCTCTTAATTCAACAGAACTTGTAGATGCTGCACGACGTAACGAGGCAGCATTTCTAACAGGTTGAAGACTAATGCAAAAATGCTCAGCACTGTTGTTTCTGTTCAAGGAACGGGTAATCGACTCGCCACCCCAGATGGATACACTGTTTTGACTGCGACTGGTTGAAAATGAACGTAAATTAAACGGGGCTTTGACTGTGTTTGCCTTTAGCTGAGACAGGATTGTCTGGTTCACTTTTGCACCAGGAATTGTCCTTGATACATGAATAAGAAAAGAGGTATTCATTATGTATATATATGTAAAGAGAAAAGAAAAAGAAAAAAAAAAGAAGTGAGAGAAAACAGACTATTCACGAAAAGGTCCAGGCTGGCCTTAAAATGAAGTCACAATCATTCATATCATATATAAACGCATTTCATTTTGGTTTTTTAAAAACGGTTGTAAAAAGCATCTTGGTATATTAATCATTCAGTGCTGTCACTGCTAATAATAAAAAGAGATAACAGGGTTCCTATTTTCAAAGACTTTCATGTGCTGTCATATTCTACCATGTCGAATATCTTGATCATCAATGCAACAATAAAATGGACCTATCATGTGAACTTATTTTTTTAATAATTATTACAAATCAACCGAAGTGATGGTTTAAAAGCATTAATAACTACTCACAAAGGGAATTATAAAAAAAAAAAATCAAACTCAGGAGTGTTTATATAAAAATGGAAATAATAAAAGACTTGAGTAACCCTTTTTCTACTTGGATGGGTGGGAAAGTTTTAGCTTGTAAAAAAAAAAAGGAAGCTTATTCGTACATGAAAAGGTATTAAAACAGAAGATGGGTTTATGTACAGCAATGCCAGTATCCAAATCATTCTTTGGCGTTTCTTATTAAAATCAGAGCCAAATATATATTATATTATATTTAGAACTAAAAGCTAAAATCGATCATAATCAACCTGTAGCATCTTGGAATTAATTTTATAGATAAAGGGCGTTAAATACCTTTAAAATTACATGCAAAGGCAGGGCAATGTCTAAAATTTGGAGGCTCTAGCCAATAGAATCTATCCAACTTGTATTTAAAAGTGTGGTAAGAGGATTAAAATGCCTTTAAAATACACAGCAGGCTGTAAATGTAACTCCCCCCTAGGGCCTTTTAAAACAAAAACCAATTTTACGATATGGAATGCTATTCAAAAAAGTGGTTTTTTTTTTTTCTTCTTCCAATCAGATGGTAAATGAAAGCAGTGTCAATATGGACTGCTTTGTGACGGTTTACACAACAACACAAAAAATTTTTCATGGAGGACTATAAAAAAGCCAATAAAGTCGATGTACTTCTCCCTTCATTCTATTTTTATTATTCAACTTTGTTTTTTTGTAAAGGTAAATATCTTTGGTTTTTTTTTTTATTATATCAATATATACATGGGTAGAATGTTAGAATCTACATGATGATAGTAATTTGCGTCTGAGTTATTTTCATGGAATCACACCGGTACTATGGATTTCACGATCTGTAGGGACCCACCGCGTGCCATGAGAGTGAAGTCAACTTGCCAACGTCTGATGATTTTACATTCTGTTATTTATATTTGAAAATGCTATCTTTTGTTTTTTTTCAGAAATATATTAATATTTTATTTGTTTTTATAGGTTTAATATCTTTATTTTTCAAATTTCGGTTATTAATAAAAAATATGTTTTTTACTATTTATTTATAAATGTTTATTTTTAATTTTGTTTTGTGTTTTGAATGTGCTAAAAATACAAATGGATGTGAAGATATATGAAAAGTCATATTCTAAAGTATTATAGTAATGAGAGAATGATTTATATATAAAGTATACACCTTTCTATGTCATAGTTAATTGATCATAAGATGGAAGTGATGATGATAGAGGGATGGACTGTGATTGACGTGACGCTGTACGATAAGATGGTACCCTTGATAGATTGACACCATGCCACCAAATCGATGGGTCATTGTCTGTTTCCGTAGATCGCGCTTCTAACTGACATGGCTGGTAAGACACGATGCTCGATGATAGATCGTCTTCGGAGCACAAAACCGAGCGCCAGGCCTGATCGTATGCGGGAAGAGGAGTCTCAGACTCCCCGGGATGAGCTGTCATAATAATAACGGGTATCGAGCATCTTAGTTCTGATAAATGGCCATCCTCATTGAGTATCGACATGGATATTTTGATTTTGTGGCGAATCTTTATCAACTGACAATCAGCGTCACAACATGCCGTTTTTGATGCCATGGATGGGACACCTAGTGAGACAGACGCTGTCCATTCCTCTCCTAGCGGCATTCTTGAAAAGGGGTGATCCTGAAGCTTTCGTGAAATGATTCGAGAGTCTGTCTTTTTAAAGTTCTTGGCGGTGTAGGTGCAAGACTCCTTGAGTACACAGGTGATGGAACGTATCTTGAGGTTGGATGCAATGGGACGTATATTAAATGTGGTGCAGAGCACCTGTCCTCGATAAAACACCTTTGAGGGCATGGTAATATCATACGACATCTTGTCTGGCCACATATTTGTGATGACAACGGATTGGACAAGTTCAAATTCTGAAGGGAGCACACAGCGCACCACTTGAACAGGCACTCTTTTTATGATATTTTGCGAAAACGTGGGTCGCTCGACAGTAGCCTTCAAGGTATATGAGACTTGGCCACTCTCTGTTTCAACAGACTGAGGAAGGTCACCCGGTAATGTCAATTCAAAGTTCCATTTATGTTCCCCTGGAGCTAATATGATGGCCTTCTTGTTGCATTGATTCAAGGTGGGTAAGAATTGCCACCTGTGCTTAATGATATCCTTTTCTTCACTTCTATGGCACTGATGATGACCACTGCCTAATAAATAAATAAAAATGAATTGATATTTTATCCAAATCAGATGAGATCAAAAACAAAACAAATACCTTCAAACCACTCTGCTTTGACTTGCCCAAGGAAGTTTAATACGATTGAACGTATCTTCATTGGCTCTGTTAGATTTAATGTAACTGTTCCTTGAAGTAATTTTCCCGCAGATTCCGAGGAGCTCCCCATCATGATTATTTCTGGTGTGGAGAGCTTAATGTCGAGCTCATAAGTTTTACGAGCTACAAGAACCATTTTTTTTTTTTTAAAATAATGAAATTAAATCAAATCAAATCAAAATAGAAGTGATGTTTATATATAAGAATATGAATATAATAAATGAATGAATGAATGAATGAAAGAGAAGGGGAAAAAAAGAAGAAAGAGAGAAGGAACGAATCAATAAATATAAATCAAAATGGCTCCAGTGAAACCAGGTTGATTTTTTTTTCTTTTTTTTGAAACCAAAACAAGTTCAAGAAGAAGCGTTTAAATTACTTTTATTAAAACCATTAACAGCAGCAAAGTAATGAAACTTCTTGGCGTAATCTGTGTGAGCGCCAATATAAAAACCACCCAAAGATTTACCAACGTCCATCGCCTTTACAGTGGGATCCAGCCACTCTGTCTCATATCCCACACTCTTCGGTAACCCGATTTCTCCTATGGCCTGGTCTCCTTTTAGAATGGCCCTTAATAATATTCCTAATGTAATGTCCTTATGCGAATAATAGATGTTGGTCTCGGTTCTTCCGAGCCCACCACTGCCCGCACGAATCTGATTTACAATATCGGATAATATCAATGCGGGTGCACATAGATGGACAGAGTCCGGCCTCTCCTCAGGACGCATCAATGCACAGGCCTCCACAATGTGTCTACAGCCCAATGAATGACCCACCACCCTAAGATACTCATGCTTGCGTCTAAGATCCAGCAGTCGCCAAGCAAGCATTTCCGCTCTTTCGTGACTCTCCTTTGTCGCTATTGAAAATTGATATGCTAAGCGCGCAGCATGGAGCCCCACATCGAGTGTCAAGGCACTCACAATGGATGCTGGTGTGGGAAGTCGTAAATTTTTAAGTTGCTTCAAGTTCTTTGCAACAAGATAAGCGGTTGAGCTGAGCGATGCGAGCGGGATAGGGATATGATGCGTCGAGGAGCCAGAGGGCCATGAATACCTTTTTATTTTTTATATTCAACTTGAGGTTTCATTTATTTTCTGTCATGTTCTCTTTTTTCCTTTTTTTTTTTTAAAGAAAAAAAAAAAAAAAAAATGAAAACCTTACCCTAAAGCATCTGGAGCCCATTTATGGGCTGGACTAAGAACAAGTAACCGATGAGAATGCATCCAATCATCAAAGTTTTCTGGCATGTCGCCTTCTGCCAAGAAGCCTATATAAAACACTCATCTTAATGTTTCTTTCTTTCTTTCTTTTTTTTTTTTGCTCATTAACAATTGAAAGACTTACCTTTGACATAGACGGTGACTTCAGACCTTGTATCTTGTGAGCGAGAGAGTACCTTTAACGAAGGTAATTCTGTAAAGAATTTTTTTTTAATGAGCCTAGTGGCTGGAACTGCCATGACAAATAAAAGACAAAAAAGAGTGAATATGGAAAACAACAGAAAATCCCATAAAAATGATTGGATAATTGAAATTTCAAGCACTTTTTATTATATTGACAACAACCATCTCTTAACTTGGATTATTCTTATTCTTATTAAAGTTGCCAAGGTTTCAAATATATTAAAGATCGGATGATCCTTTTCTTTTTACACTTCTATTTTATCAGTTATCTGCAATCATATGTATACAAATGCACATCGTGTTTGAGGAGTGCCTGATCTTGTTTATAGAAAAATAGAAATGCTATGGCAAATGGATCAATAGTAACTCATTTTAATATAATCGAATATTTCATTCTATCATGCATTTTAACATCTATTCCCTTTACGTTTTGGAATGGTGAATCATATACAGTCAAACCTGGATATTGGAATGTTTCCATATTCTATTAACTGGGTATGGTATCTGTATTTCATTGGCTAGATCTTAATTCATGTATCATAAAAGAAAAGCTACCAAAGCTGTTCCGATTTCCGGATTATTCCATTATAGAGTATTCCGATATTCAGGTTGGGCTGTACATAGATTTCTTAAAAAAAAAGAAAGACATTCTTAATTCACTATATTTATATGGAGTAAAACTCATTCTATTATTAATACCTATTATTAATTAATAAATGGTCGGAATTAAGTTATTTGAATATACAAAGGGTCCAAAAAAAACAAGGAGTAAAAAAAAAAAAAAAAAAGCGGGTATACGTTGTGTGTGAGGAGGATGACACTCTCTCTTCAAGTAGGACAATCTAACCCAATTGCAGGGATAGAACTAGTTGGAGACCAAACAATGCCCGAGATATGATGAGTCACATGAAACGTAGCATTCAGACGGCCCTGTTTCGTCTGATCGGCAACTGGCGTCTTTTCCTGAATGCCACACGCATTATAGAGATCCTGAAAAGTGGTATCATTTTCATTCGTCGTCTCGTAGTATATATTCATGGGCAATGTAATAATGCTTGTCTTTCGAGGTGGCAAGACAAAGGATCCCGTCTGCCCCTGTCCAAAGAGTCGGTTGGTTGTATCATCGGTAATCGTAACATCCCAGTACTGGATACGGGTAGGCACCCAATTCGCTGAATTATCTGCAGATATATTCACTAGCCAACTGGTGGAGATGGTCTTCTGAGTTGTATTAGTGGGTATCTTTAATTGGTCATTGACGTCAATATCATCCAGGCTGAGGGAGGGTACCCTTGGCCAGACAAAGTACCAGATGACTATAATAACAATAACAAATACTAAGAGTAGCAGTGCAGCCATCCTGTAGCTCAGTCCGCATATGCGTTTCCTGCGATTCTTTCTTTCAGGAAGTGCCATGCTGTTTTGGTGGTGATTCGGTTCCTTGTGCCGTATTGGCTCATTCATACTTGCATAGTTATCATCATGTAAGAGTGAGCCGATACCGAGAGAAGAGGAAGGGGGCGCAGATTCACTTTCGATATAGATGGTTGTGGGTGGTGCCTGGTTGGGATCACGTTGGTGGTGGGAGTAAGGTAGATAGGAATAGGCTCTGTCGGTTTCCACTCGAGTTGCTCTTGGTTTTCTGTTAGAGTAAGGGTCGTCATAAAAGGATCTTTGTGGAATAGTAGTGTTTAGTTTTGTAGTACTGCTGTCTGATGCAGTGCGTGAATGGACAACATTGCCATCAGAATTGTCAGAAATGGATTCTAATGTAGATAAAAAAATGGATTACTATTTTTAAGATACACACACAAACTGGTTTGTGTAACTATTTTTACCAAGACGAGGAGTTTTCTTCATTGTCCTATAAGGATCATTTTCCTCATAAACAGTTGGTAAAGAAACCTGTTTTTGGTTTGAATATTGAAGAGAGTCACGGGCGTGGCTCATATATAAAACATGAAATAGTAAAAAGCAAACAAGAAGAGAGTTTATATTTAAATTTTTTTATCACCAAGCTTATGGTCTGTGCGGGTAATTAAACTCCGTTTTAAAAGTGGCTTTTTTTCACTCCAAGAGAAACCAAGACATAACCACATAATATTATAAGAGAAGAACAAAGTGCTTTTTATTTTTTAAAAAAATGAATGATGACGATAATAATAATAATAATAATAATAATAATAATAATAATGATAATAAATAAGTATTTCCTATTGGGGGGTTTTTTTTATAATAATAAATTATAACTTTTATATTGCTCCAAAATTGTATCAATTTTCCCCATTCCAACAATAAATGCATCTCTATCAAGCAAGCCATCAACAGGTTCACAATCACGCCATATTTGATACAGAATCTCTTTAGGTAGACAGCTTTTATTCCAAATGGCCTTGACTGTACTGCCATCGACATGTCCACAGTCTTGTATTGAATCAAAGAGACTGGAATAGCGTTCAATCGATGCTTCATTCAGGATAATCACAAACTGGCTTGCTTTATTGGAAGGGATGCTTTTTTTACGGTTATCATTATGCTTGATAATCTCAAACTCATCTTCTTCTTGTTCTTCTTCTGCGATTGTTGTACAGCAGTTTGACTTTTGTTGATTATAAATACAATACTGTTGTGACTTGGATTCGTCTACTGTACTCACCGAGTCTGAAGCAGCAGGTGGACTGGATACAAAGGACCAGGAAGAAGAGATGGCTGAAGTGGAAGGCGACATGTTGACTTGGCTAGAATAGAATAGCTCATCGCTTAGATCGTTCCAATCCTTAAAGTAATAGTCTGCTTCTTCTAATCCACAAGTACCTTCGCTTATACGATTTCTGGAAATCTTCAACATCTTTTTATTGTTTTTGTAATTTTTTTTTATTCCCGAGTCTCGCTTTCTCTCTCTCTTTTAAATAGTGTATATTGTTGAGGCTTTTTTTTTTTTCTTGTTTTTATTTATTTTATTTTAAGCAAAAGTGGATGAAGATAGGTAAAAAAGGGTGTTTGCTCTCGTACATTCATATATGTTCTAAAGAAAAGAGAAAAAAAAAAAAAGAAAAGGAAAAAGAGAAAAAAAAATAACAAAAACACACACGTGACGGACTCAGAGAAGGTTTTGATCATCCAATCAAAATAAAGTATGGGTTTACGAGAACACTCTTTTTAATAAAGCATAAAGGTTATTTTATTACACTAAAAAGAAGCTCTTGATGATAATGATCATTAAATCAATACTACAGTTTAGAGTTGTATTATAATAATCATTTATTATTTTGTAACTTTTTCTCTTACTTGTTTGATATGTATAACATCATGAAACAGGGTCAACAAACTGTAACATATGTATGAAATGCTTGATATATCCCGAACATGGCTGTAACTGGAGATTCAATATGATAGAAAGCATAAATCTTCCATTCATAAGAGTTGCATACTAAAATTTACAACCTTTTTATTTCCATAGTAAAAATATTGGGATATTTAATAATTGGTTTCCTCCTCTGCTATGTTTCTAAATAGCATATTCCAGAATAAGGTATGAAATCCCTCTGTTCTGATTACTATTACTTTTCCATCAGGGTTTACTTTTGGTTTGATATTCTAGGCGATACATGTGTTTCTATCCCTTTTTTAAATTTTCGTCTTGCTTAAATAACACGTTTATTGCGTCAATAGTCCTAGCAGTACATTCTCTTATCAAATTCGACTCCTTTCCTTCAAACTTATAATATCACACACTATCTTTGATATATGAGCTATTCCTCCCTTTGAATGTTTATCGCTTGGCATTCGAAGAAATTTGCCATGTCAATTGATCACTGAGGAAAAAAAAACAAACAATGATGCTGTCTTTTCCAAGAGAATGAGAAAAAGTTTCAAATTATTGAGAAAAGGTTAAATTGGGGTCTAATTTTGTATACTGAAGCACAATAACAGATACCCAATTGTTATTCGTATGAGATATCCATCTTTATTTATTTATCAATATCGTCGCAGTTCTCGGCGCAAGTAATTAAAAACAAGCAATAGTTCATGTAAATTTAACTTTTTTTTATTTTTTATGATAAAAATCAACAATCCATCTTGAATCCTTGTGTCTTCTTTGGTACTTTACTCTTATTTATACAAGTATCATTATCATTATTATTTTTCTCAATTACTCTATTTACGTTGTATTAATTTGTAGTTTTTTCGTAATATCTTGAAAAACACAGTAGTCATAGCTAAGTCTCTCTCTATCCACTTTTAATAAAAGAAATATGGATATATGTAAATCTTCATCAAAAATAAGTCAAAAACAACTTATTTGCTGATACTTCTATCTCTCTCTACTATGAATAAGGAGGGCAACTAAACTTACATTGACTCTACTTGCATTAATACATTCTATGAACACTGTTTAAACTCATTCTTAATAATAAAAAGAATACAAAGAAGATAATTAGAGAAGTATCATCTTTACAAAAAGAAAAGGAGTCGGTTTGCATCATGATATGATAATCATATCATTATATACGAAATGACGTATGTAGTATTGTGCGGATGGACTACTATTTTTAGAAACGGAGTTTCTCAAATAAATATAGACCCAAATTCAGCATTTTTTTGTTTTATTTTTTCCTCTTTTTTTTTTCCTTTTACTCACTCTTACTTTCATTTAGATTTTTTTTTTTTTTATAATAACAAAAGAAAAAGAAATTACAATAAGAAAAAACCCTTCAAATATGCTTAAAAATTGTTGTTTTTGTATCAGCCTTCGGTAAATAGTCATAATAATGAAAATAGATTTAAAATACAAAAGTGTGTGTCCGCAGTTAAAATCTCTAATCTTTCTTTTATTCATTTAGAACTGCTACATTACTCTTGGCAGTGCTTGGCGCTTTCAGTCATCTCTACGGAGCCATGACCTTGACTGCCTTGTCTGGTGAATTTGATGAAGCCGACAGTGGCGCAGTCTTTGGTCTCACTGCATACTCTTATCTCTCAGGCTTTGCCTGTTTAGCAGGTGCTGTTGGTGTTATCAAGGTAATAATATTAGAAACGAAACCCTTTTATATATAATATATATATACTAAAAAAATAAATAAAAAATAGAACAATGCCAAGCAACTCAACTTCTTCTCTGCCTATTACTGGGCAGATTTGGCATTACACACCATGTTCTCTATTGCAAGTGCTGTCATGTTCTTTAGTCTTCACACTGAAATCTGTAAAGAGATTGTGAGCGAAGTTCAAGATGATGAGTTTGATATGAAGACTTGTGAAGTGTTCTATATCCGCAGTGCTTGGATTATTACCTTAGCCATGGCCATCAATATGTTGTTGAAGGTACCACAAATTATTATTATTATTATTATTATTATTATAAATATATATATATATATATATATATACTTATTTTATTATTATTATTATTAGCTTCACTTTGCATTTGCTATCCATGCTTATTCCAACGTTGTAAAGAAGGCTAATGACGAAGAGGAGGCATCAGCCAACCACATTGTTATTGCTGCTCCTTATCCCGCCGCTCATATTACCAAGGAAGTTCCTCCTATTTATGTCGCTGGTCAAGAATTTGTACCCGATGAAAAGAAGCAAGCTCAGTAACCAAAGATGGCACAAACAACTCTGCTACTCTTTTCTATAAAATCCTTAACGTAAAAAAAAGAAAGAAAGCGTACATTTATGCAACGCTTGTTTTATTTTTTTTTTAAGCAATAAATAAATACACATATATAAAAACCCATTTTATCAGTTTGAAAAATGAGTAGTAGTAAATACTGAAAATGATAAGGAGATATCGGTAACCATGGCAACAGATGGTAATAATAACAACAACAAATAAATAAATAAATTTATACAAAAAAAAAAAAGAAAAGTTTATTGCTGACTTCTTTCAAACTCACGAAGTTGATACATCAAACCCAAGTTGGGGTTGATGGCAGGCGCCCTCTCTTTCACATAATCATAAGCATCCTGTAAGCTCATACCCAACGTCTTGATCACATAGGCAATCACAACAACAGCCGAGCGGGCCACGCCACACTGGCAATGCACCAATATGGGTTTGTGTTCCTCCCGTGCTCGATCAATATAATGAATTGCCTGTTTAAGATCCATTAATAAATCAGTTTGTGCGTGAGTCCATGCCATCTTTTTGTAGCCGATACGGGTCGATTCTACTTTATTTAATAATAAATCATCCAAACTGGAGAACTCATGTGAATTAGGGTGCTCGACTTCGGCAGCTACGTTCAGCATCATAAAGATACTGCTGTTGTTATTATAGTTGATGAGCATGGCGGTCTTTTCGTTTCCGAGATAGAGATAGGGCATAATTCGAATGGGGCCATCGTGATAAGGCGTTACAGTCTTTCTTGGGTTGAGGATACTGGGTTCCGGGATGACATCAAGCGAGAGTATCTTCTTCTTTCGACGGTCTGCTAGGCTAGAAGACATGGTCTTCTTTAAGGGTCCTTGCAAGAGTCGGTTATTTGTGGAGAGTGGGGTACTTGAGGAAGTATAGCTGGGTATATTCATCATTTTTTTTTTTGATGGTTATAGTTTAGATAAAAGAAGAAGGGAAATAAAATATAAAAAATGAAGAGGAAAAGAAATATAGATGTATATATATATATATAATAAATTAAAAAAGAAAAAGAAAATCATCCTTTCCATTTTTTTTTTTTTTTTTACATTGTTTTAATATCAATGTCGTACTAAAAAACTCACGGATATATTATTAATTTAATATAAATTATAATATAAAGAGAGAGAAAGAGAGTTTTTATTCTATTTCATCTTATTTTTGTACACACTAGTAGTACCTTGGTTCTAGCTTTTTATTTTATTTTTAGAGTCTTCCCTTTTTCTAACACACAGAAAAAAATGAACATGTCACGGGAGCGCTAAATCAACGAGAAGTATAATAAATTGTGATTTCTAAAAATAAGAAAAATAAACTTGATGATATATTTTAAATCAATCACAAATGAAAAAAAAAATGACGAAATAGACTCATCATTTTTTTTATTAGCATTATTAAAATTATTTGTGATTCTTTCCAACAAAGTAGGCATCTTCTTTTTTCTCTAAAGCCACTGCACCCTTCCATTGATCATCATTGCTACCTTCATTTGCTTTGCGTGCCTCGGGAAGTTGCACGGGTTTGTTCTTGCGTTCAGCGAGATATTCACTCAGGGTCTTGGTGTTATCGTCTGCTTCGTCATTATTGAATTTGTTTCTTCTCTCTTCAGCATCGGGGTCCTTTGGATTCAAGTTATCATGAGCTCTATGTTATTTTTGTTTTTTAGTTTTGGTTTACATATACATATAATTATCTTTTTTTCTACCCTTGGAATTCAGCAGTACCAGCTTCGCCCCATCCTTGTTTAATCTTCTTTTCATTATCACTTTTATATATATATATAAGTTTCTTTTTCGTATTATCATAAAATCGCACTCTTACCGAATACCAGTACCACTGTGACGATCATATTGACGACCACGACCACTATAGTCACCTCGAGCAGGACGTTCACTTCTTGCGAAATTTGTGCTGTTGCTAGAAGGTGTCTCTTGAGGAGCATCAGCATCTTCTCTACGGTTACCACGATCACGTCTTGATGGAGGAGATACTATATATATATACATATTTATTTATCTTTTCGCTCGAAAAAAACGCGTCTTTATATATATATATGTCTTACCCGCCGGTTGTCTTTGACCAGTTCTTCGCATATCACGTCGGGTAGGTAACTTATCGGATTCTTTCTTTTCCTTTGGCTTAACATTACCTAGCTTATCCACCTCGGTTTCTTCTGAACCCAAAAGAGCATCAAATCTGTTTTGAATAAACGACATTTTTTTTTGTTATAAATCTAATCAATTATTTTACAAGATATATATAAAAAATAAACAAAAGAAGAGAGAAAGAGAGAAATTTATCTTTCGTTTTTTGCATGGCTTTACAATTGTATGCGAAAATTGAACCAATCACATGAAAGCGGTGAGTAAAATAGATGGAAAATCACAACATAACATCTCACTGTTTCAGATTATAGTAATGGTTGACTTTTTTTTTTAAAACTAATGACGTACTAAAGTGCTTGTTGTAGTTAATTAGAAAATACAGAGAATGAATGATGCTGTATCTCTCTTGCCATCACAATAATGGTCTTTTTTTTTTTGCCAATAGATTTTATTTAAAGCAAATGATCACATTATTTAATAGAAGTGATGAACATTTTCTTTTTTTTTTTAATTCTGAGACCGTGGGATATTTTTAATACGCGTTTTTTTGAATTAAATATTTTTATTTATTTTTCATTTATTTTAAGAACTAAACTAAACTGAGGAACTCTTTTTTGATGATCCAGAATGTATAAAAGACGCTATTTTTTTTTTTTTTTTTAAAAAAACACCTATTGCTTTTAATTTATTTATTTTTTTTTTGTAGGATATGTGATAAATGAACAGCAACAGAAAGAAAAAACTAAACTTGGTTGATAAATGAATTTGTTTGATCTTAGCTTTTGTTTGTCTGTTCATTTACTATAAAATAAAGTTAATTACATAATATGTTGAGGTTTATTTAGCTTTGGCTAGCTCACAAAACAAATAGTAAAATTAAAGCTTTGGCCAAGTTTTAAATTTATTATGATCGTCGTTTTATTTATAGCATATACTTTTATGAATAGTAGTAAAGGATGTTTAATGAATAACAACAAATGTATTTTGAATGCACGCTTTAAACTTTGAGATTGTTTTCTAAGAAGAACCTGGAAAATGAATAAATCATTTCAGAACACAAGAATATAAATAAAGTAAAAGGAATAAAAATATGTCAGCTTATCTTGGTATTACCTCAACAATATAGATTTAGTAATCCTCATCTTACTAACAATAGCCATTCATATAGAGAGTATTTAAAATAAAAATGATTATTTGTGTAATGTTCTGTGCTTATCATACAATCGATATAAATTGTAATTATCAAACATTTCCAAAAGTAAAAATCCTGTGTCAATATTTTATTTTATGGCTATAGGTCTATGCATCAGATGATTCACATAGTTAATTTTATACTGTTTTTTTTTTAAAAAAAAAAAAGGAACGGTAAGGAGAGTGTTTTTTACTACAGAATAAAAAGATAAAGGATATAATGTTGTTGTTTTCTACATTTAATAGAGAGACGTATATAAGGAAAGAAAGGAATGAGGAAGAACAAAAGAAAAAAAAAAAAAAAAACTATTTACAAATGGGAGGGATTTTTAAAATAAAGTTGTATACAAAATGTTTTCTAAAACCAGAACTCATGTAATTCTTCAATGTATTTAGAAAAGGTCGACCTTGGTGTTGTCAATACATGCCGCCCGTGAGCTGCTACCATTGCATCTATGAGTGGTAAAAGATAGGGCTTCAAGGACTTTTTCGGGTTGACATTATCCTCAATCTCCTCCAACGAATCAAACAGGTAGCTGGGCAAATCACTCAGTGTTGTGGTACAAGGAAATTGATGAAACCATGGTGAAAGGGGGCTTGCGACGCCTCTCGGGTCCTTGTGGTCGGTGGCAATGTAAATTTTAGCATCCTTGCCAGTACTGCAGGCCATGTGCTCATGCTGAAGATCGTATTGATCTACCAGAACTGTCATGTTGGTTATAAAATTCTTTAGATTATATTCAATTTTTTTGGAGAAAGGACGATCCGCTGTCCGGAAGTGCAAGGACATGAAGGAGCCTTTCCCTCCAAGATAATTAACAATGTTATGCACTGTGTCGCCGAGCGGACCATCTAATCTATAGTGCAGTGCCTGGGTGATTTTCTTTTGCATTTTAAGGTGCTCCGGTTCTACTATATTCAGGCGCGTGGTGCCAAATACCCCGCCCAGATAGAGAAGTTTCTCAGGTCTGGATTCAAAATGATCCATCAGTAGTACTTTATAATAACTTCGTCCAGCGAAGGAATCAAAATAGTTTGCCTTTTCGTTTAACAATTTTAGTCCTGTGGCTCTATCCTCGTAGAGTCTCCAATCGTATAGCTGGGCATCTTGATAATTGAATATATCATGATCTGAGAGGTTGAGTGTTGCTTTTATCTCCTCTGTCGATACAATAGACTGAAAATGTAACTTGACATTGAGAGAGCTAAGGTCGTGCAGGGCCTCCCATGGTATGACTGCAATTTGTCGATACTCTTCGCATTTGGATCTTTGAAGATAACTGGCCAGTCTTCCCGGTGATGGTCGTTGGCATATTTTCCCAAAGTTTTTTGGAGTCGTTAACCAACTTAAATGTTCCTCGAGTTGTTCTCTTTCCATCCATCCAAAGACACTACCGAGAAAGGCAGGAGGAACAATCAGCGTACGGTTTAACATATATGCTAACAACAGTGCATTTGAAAGCTCTATTCGTTGATTGGAAAGGCCTGAATGTGGTAGGTAGGCAATATATCGTTCTTCGTGGATCGTGGGTATTGATGAAGGGAAAGGTGGAGGAGGAGGTGATGGTGATAATATACTTGATGAGAAATGCGATATGAATTCGTTATGCTGCAAATGAATTAAAAGAAGTAATAGCCCAAGAATAAGCAAAAAGAAGCTAATCTTTTTGAATTTTTTCGAACGGTAGTTAAAGGTAACTTTTTGGAACATAAAGGAGTGTATGTGAAATATATAATTAACGAAAAGAGAAGAAATAAAATAAGAAATAAAATAATCTATTAAATATATTTATAAGGAAATTTTGTACTCTTTTTTATTTTATTACTACTATTATATTTTTTACATAGCGAATTAAATTTGTCGAAGAGGACTTCTAAAAGGCCTTTTTTTTACATTAAAAAAAGATACGCCATGCTTTTTTTCTTGATTTATTTTTGGTTTAGTAACGATAATCAACGTTCAAAGCTAATCTTTAAAGTCAATATAAATAAGAATCCCGCCTCTTGAACTGTCTAAAAAAATAAATAGTCAAAAAAGTACATATTATTTTGTTTTGTTTAACTGAGTATCAATAAGAAAAGTATTATAGAGCATTAGGTTCTTGGCGTCGTTGTACAAGCAACGGTTCCCTTAAGCAAAGTCAGTGGCGCTCTTAACATTGAGGCAACCTATTAGTTAAGAAATATAGATTAATTTGGCTGAATTATCCAAAAGCGAAAAGGCTATTTTCATTTTGTTACACGATATCACCTTTCACATACATAACCACTTTTACATATTATCAGGAGCCTATAGGAAGCATTTGTTTATGTAATTAGCTACTTAATATTTCACAACAAGTGTATAACATACACAAATAAATAAACATATATATAAAAGAACCGATTCCTTCAAATTTTGAAAATACGTGTAATAAAGTATCCAAAAGTTTTTTCTTGAGCAAACATGATTTTATTGTACAATGTTACACCAGTTTATTCAAAAGATAAACATTATAAATTAACCATTTATTATTGTTTAATAAAATATACTTCAGCTTTTCAACCATGTTTCCTGGAAATGAATGATGATTAAACAAGATTTCAAATACATGTTTCCTTTCCATGCGCCACATTTTTTGTATATCTAAAACTAACCAAAAAGAAGTTTATCCCTTGATTATAAAGCTCACGTCAGTGTAACAATGTATTATTAAAGTACTAGTAACATATAGAGAGAAAGGAGATGAAAAAATATAATATATTTTTATGTAAGTTTGTTTGAAAAAAAGGCTATTAACATTTTTTTTACTCAATTGATTGATTTAATGTCATTAAAAATCACATCAATGGTTATATATACCTCATTATAAGCTTAAATAGGAAGGTCGAGACTTTTTGAATCATTTTAATGGGTGACAGATGATACCATCTTTTTTTTTTTTTTTTTTTTAAAAAAAATAGATTTATTAACTTATTTTTTTTAGAACGTTTCTATATATAGCACAGAAAATCTCAGTTTATTTCCTTTCCTTAACCCTTTTTTTGCCTTACATATAGCCCAATGTCACCAACTTAATTCATATAAAACTAAATCAAAGAGTAGTAGTAGTATATAAAAAAAAGTGCTATCATATTTTGGATAAAGCATCACCAAGCTTATATTGTATTATACTGCTTTTGTACTATGTACACCATTTTTATTTTTATTTTTGAACTCTGATAAAATAGCACAAACTTAGAAATTATTTATAGGAAAAGAAAGACTAAATCAAGGTTTCATTACTTTATATATATAATATACTCACTATTTTTTATACTACATTTCAGTGAAATATATGTTTGTTTTTAGCTATAAGGAGATGAATATTTGGTGTTGAAGAAGAGGGCCATCATAGGGTACTATCTGTCTACTTTTATTCAAAAAAAAAAGATTATTACTTCCATCAGATGTTAGAGTGCTCATGGATAATATAATTTATCAGTTACTATTTACTCTTTTGATAGCGCTGGATATAGAATAAAAATATATAACAAATGGTTTTTCCATGCTAGAGTCTGGGGGAGTATTTTCATTTTATTGTCACCTATGGTACATGCGTAAGAAAGTTTTAACTTTGGGAATGTTAAGTTCAGACATCCCATTAAGATTATGTGGTTACCGTGATTCTTTCTTAATGAAAAGTAATCCCAAAACAATAACATAACGACACATTACATAGGCCGGCGATACCTCGTGTACTTGTTCAAATAGACTTTCTTTAGTACACGCATATCTGTTTTAATAACCATTAGTGTATTGATCTCTACAACTTTTTATAAATTTGCAGATGAAATCCAGCTCAAATTCTCTTAAAATGATGCATAACTCGAGAATAGATTGATATATTAAAAAAAAATAGAAAACGACATGAATTGGGAAAGAATATTTCGTTCGAAGACAGGTAGGTGCTTATGAAGAAGTAAATTGGTGACCATCCAGAAATAACCTGTCATCGCCCTAATATCCCCATAGTCGTAGGTAAAAAAAAATAACCAACAGAACAAGAAATATTTTGAATGGAAAGAAAGAAAAAGAAAACCTCAGCGATGCTCATTGATACTTTTTTTT
>MU622385.1:0-30417 GCA_025399235.1 Backusella circina FSU 941 | reverse complement strand
CTTTTATGATCCTTTACTTAATAACAAGATAAATATATATGATATTGGGGGAAAAAAATAGACTCGTTACGAGAACCATTCTTTTTTCTTGTTTTATGAGAAAGGATTTTTATATTAAATTTACTATATAGACGCATTGAAATGCAAATATGTATATTTTTCAGATACCGAATGATTAGGTCGTCGAGAATTTTCTTTGTTATTTACGATTATTGTGTAGATCATAATAGATTTCCTTAAATGATGTTTCGATAAAGAATAATCTTTTCTAGAAGGCTAATTTTAGACGGTATTCTATTGAAAGTAAGGATGAAGGCAAGTAAACTAATATTTAGTAATTTGAAAGAAATCTGTCTAAAAAATTCAAGACATAGTATGATTACTGGCAATAACGGTTTAGACATGACTAAAGTACATATATGTCCTTTAATCACCTTTTAGTGGCTCTACGCAGATAAAGGATGTCTTAAAAATGGTGTTATAGTAGTAGTATAATAAGTATTGTGTAACTAGTGGGTAATGACGGTGAAATACGGTTTGAAATGTATTAATTCAGAAATATAAACCGTATAAGTTTCGTCAAAAATAAGATAACTAAGTCTTGAGATATATTTTTCATTTACGACTGACCTTTATTGTGCACCTTTTTATATAGCAATTATCGAGCCAAACATGTTTAGACGAGTCAAAAAATAAAGTGGGTCAGATCCAAGAATCAATCAGAATCCAGAAATACAAAATATCCAGTAGAATATTAAACTAAAAAATCAAAGCGGCGAGATATATTTGACTGAAAAAAAAGAGACATGTCAAGGAGGACAATGCAGACTTCATTCGAGGTATATGATAGAACAGAGAATCGCGTTACTGGGTTTAAATACATTTTGTTCAACATCACAATACTCCGTCCACATTTGCCGATGAGCAACATGATTGCAAGTTTTCATGTATCACTACAAATACTCTCTATGGCATGCTCTTGTTCAAAAAGACGATCAGAAAGGCGGGTATTTTTTAGTAAAAAAAAAGTAAGAAAATATCCAATTGTATTTTACAAATTTTCTTCTCTATCAGTCATATAAACATCCCGCTTTGAAACCCACGGCACTTCTTTTAAAACAGTAATGAAAGTATCGCGATAATAAAATATAAGATGTTAAAAATCAAACAGAAACAAAACAAATATATATAACAATATAAAACAATGGGATAATAAGAATATAAAAAAGTAGTGAATTTTTAAGCTTTGGTCTAGTCATTGTGTATTTTACATTTCCAAAAGAGTATATAACACTTGTTAAATACACTTGTACCTGTATTAAATAAATGAAACTTTGTTTTCTCTACTCCTACAGTACATACATATATGACTTGAATGCTAAAATTTGCTATAAGCACAATTCATTCCATTTATAGAAAACCGTATATTGTATTACAATGTCTGTCTTTGCATCCTTAAACTATTTATATATAGAAATAGATTTTTATATATATAAACTATACTTTATGTGTACTACGCAAGGAAAGTATATCACACCGCTTCGCTTGATTAATAAACAGATCAAAGCAAACAAAATAAAAAGAGCGCTTTCAATTCAGAGTGAGTCAATATCAATTATCTTGATCGATTTACTAAAATAAACAATTAATTATAAGAATAAGAATAGAAGAATAAATGAAATGAAACAAAAGTTTATTGCGGACTAAATATAACGTTATGTTCTTTCTCGTGTTGATGTCGGATAAAAGTTACAAAAAGACGGTCTGGGATGCAGGTTTTTGCCAAGAGTCCGAACTTTCTTCTTCCCTGTGAAAAACCAAAAGATATAATGTAGTAATAAACAATGCAGCAAGTGGCTGCCATGGGAATCACAGCACTTGCTGCTAGGCAACGGAATGCAATATATATTTTTATATATTAAAATGGAACACTGACAATAATAAGGGTGCAAATTATAACATACTGATTCATCATTGGCTGGTATTTCATTTATAAACGATTCTCCCTTTTGTTTTTCCCTTTTCTGGTTCTTTTCTCTACTTTCTATTTTTTTAATTATTGCTATTGTTATTGTTATTTACTTCTTCTTCTTCTCTCTCTTTCTGTAATATAGTTTCACGTAAAAAGGGTCCTTTTGCTCCCCTTTCGTGAATTAAGAAATAAAAAAATAAAAAAGCTTGCTTCAGTTTGAACATTTTATTGCTAGCAATTTATGGCTGATGTTGCTAAGAGAGCAACGTCGAATCACAACACGTTGGGCGCAGCCTGCTATAGATGCAGAGGATTCAGGCAAATATCATTTATTCATTCTTCTTTAATGTAAATAGTTTTGCTGATGCATTTCATTTCAAATAGACATGCGTGTGATCGACAAAAACCAGCTTGTTCTCGATGTAAGAGACGAGGAATAACCTGTACTTACCCAGAAGCAGCACCCACCTTAAAAAAACTTCAAAAAGCAACAGAGACACTCGGTGATCGTATAAAGAAATTTGGCGATCTCTTAAAGAATGGAGAAGGGATACCCAAAAGCAAAGAATTTAGAGGAATCTCTCTACAACGATTAGCACAGCCTCGATCAACAGTTGCACCTGCAGAACTAAACTCACCCTCATTAACTGAATCAGACGACCATTCCATGTTTTCACTCCAGTCAGATAATACCTCTGAAGTAATGGAAGAAGATAAGCCTGTTGCATCTACCAGTTCATTTTCCGTTTATCCCTGCAGTAAATGTTACAAAGATCTACAACAGTGCGACTTGACCCTTCCTAGCTGTAGTCGATGCTCTGAAAACAACTTTGAATGTGTTTATCTAAAAACAGAACCAAAAGCAAACCATGTCTCTCAAGTTCTTAATACCATGAATAAAGTGATGGATCAGTGGCAAGAGTCACTTGATAAAATGGCAAAAGATTTTGCCCAAAAGACTCGAGACTTTGGTCAGCGTGTTGACCAGTCCTTTAAAAAGAAGCCACTTCAACCATTTGCATGGAAAATCACTACTACACAAAAAGGTCTCTCTGTAGAGAGTAATGTAAACTCCTTTAATGATTTATCAAAGCTTGTAGATCAGTTCAAACGAACAATGCATATTTCACCTCGTGACCCAGAGTCAACGGAACCTGAAGTAGAAGATGAACGTCACCGTATGGCACAGAGTGTAGAGTTTGATGATACTAGCTCAATACACACCTCATCTGGCCTTTCGTTTGGTGTGTGGAATTCTTGGTCTCATCCTACTCATGCTCTTCCTAGTGACTATCCTGTCGAGATCACACCTGAACTAACAGACAGTCTTGTAGAGTTATACTGCCGAACACCATGCTGCTCAAATATTCGTCTTCCTATTATTGATACTGTGGAATTCCTTGAACGCTACCGTAGCGAAGATCCCGAAAAGAGGCCATCCCAAGTCCTTATCTCTGCTATATGTGCCATGGCTGCTCGCAATGCCTTTCAAATGCATGTTTGGAGTAAACGTACCTTGTCGGATGTTCCTTATTATAACATGGGCAAGGCTATTTCTGTAGCATATTGTCTTAAAGGGCGTGAACAGCTATCAGAGTGCTTTGATGAACCTTCTATGGACAACTGTCAAGCTGCCTTCCTCCTATCTTATTGTAACCATCAGAATGGATATCCTGGAGTTATCTATATCTATGAATGGATTTCATTTACAATGGCGCAAGAACTTGGATTATATGACGAAGACCGCCAATTAAACTCCAATGAGAGTCTCCTTGTATGGTGTCTCTACTACTTCAATACGTGGTACCGTGTACTTCAAGGAGTATCAAATACATCCGATGAATCGGGTCAATTCCATCCAAAATGTCCGCTTAAATCGCCACCAACTAAACCTCAGTTTGACTTTATGGATATCGACTCTATTGAGCCACCTCAAGAAATGATTCATTATTATGTCTACACTGAATGGTACTGTATGATTCAATTACAGGTGCTTCGTCATGATGTCATGAGCCGGCTCTTATCAGCCCAAGCTGAAGGAAAGCAAGATACAACCCTTGGCATTGACCTGTTAAATATGCAAGACAGACTCTCTGAATTCTACGAAAGCTTGCCTTTTGAATGGAAAAATCCTGATCTTGAGTCTATCTCATTGGATCAAATGGCAGCTCGTACGCCTGAATCATGCTGTGTTGGTGATGAGCTACTTTACCATGTAGATATGCACGAATTTGCTAGATTTTGTATTCTTAGTGTTCATGTCTATTATAATATCAACAAAATCTTGCTCAACCAAGCTTTCTTCCCCTCTGACCATGTACCCACGTCGCCATTTTCACTACAATGTCTCTACACCTGTATAGACGCAGCCTACGCAATTACTCAAACATTAGATATCATGGTAAAGCATCACGACGAATGTAATATTCCTTTGTTGGGTTTTCTATTTGCGAATATGGTTTATGTAAAATTACTCAATTATACCGATGATCAGTATCAAGAGTTTGCAAGACGATGTCTGGAGCAATCCATTAATATATCCAAGATGTCAAAAGCCTACCTTTATGATTTTGAAATGGCACGTAATATGGTAGAGGTCATGGAGCACGATATACGCACTGCCTGTGGTGGAAGGGCTTTAAGTGTTGTAGAAGATTTTCCTATTCCATCTCCTCCTACATTACCCCCTTTTTAATCACTCTCTCTTCACATGTCCCCTTGTATTTCCTTTTTTTATTATTATACTCTTTCTTTTGTTGCTCTTTTATACTATATCATTTACAATACTACCATTACCACTACTACCACTAATACCACTAATACCACCACTAATGCTAATAAAGACCATGTTTCATTGTAGCTTATGTAATACATAAAATATATAAAGTGTCTACTAAATATACTTTTTTTTTTTTTTGTATATGCCACATTTTAATGGACCAATAAAATCTATTTTTAGATTCACTATGAAAATGTTGCAATTCAATTTGTTGATCTGCTGTCTTTTCAAGAAAATAAATCATTAAGAAAATATTTTCAAATTGCTGAGAAAAGGAGAAGATGAAAGAAGGGGTGATAATCCCGTATGCTTAAACGCTTGAACAGATATCCAGCTATTGCTGGGCTGAATTGCAGCCGATAGCCGGTGTAAGTACTTGTATCCCAATGAAAGATGACTAATTCACTTTCTTTTTGGTATTAAAATTACAATTTGCTGAATTCATTATTGTCATCTTGGTCTATATTTAAACATTATTTTATATACTCTGTTCTTCAATATTAAGTGCTTTGATTCTTGCTACTTGATGGTTTCTATCTTATTATTTACACTCCTTATTTTTCTCATTAGTCTGTATTTTTTTTTATCAATTTCTTGCAATAAACAGTACTAATATCACATTCACAAGTGCATCAACTTGGCTAAAAAAAGCAACAAAACGTGATTGGCTAATGTAGAGAATACAATCTACGAGAAGATGTATATCACATTTTGAGAATGGTTTTATGTGGCTTATCAGCACACATAAAAAGCAATATTTAATAACAGAACAAGATCTATTGCTCTATACTATTTATTCCCCCTCTTATTTCTCTTATTATTAATAAAACAAATATTGCCATGATATAGAACCATAAGATATATAATCTTGTAAATATTTATATATCCAACAACTATCAAGCTCATCTCCAAACATCATTCATATTTCTAAGTTACGCTTTGCTCTAGCTAAGCGATATGATTGGTCAGTTTTAACGACAGACTTGAAAAAAGGCTAAAACCAGGGACGGTTTAAGTGATAGTGATTACTCTTCTTACACTAAGTGCCCTCTTTTTAAGCACCCTTATTCGTTAAACAAATAGAATCATTTTCATATATATTTATGTTTATATATATATAAAAAACTCACCCACCCACCCACCCACCCACTCACCCACCCACTCGCTCACTCACTCACTTACTCACTCATTTTCCTCACTTTTGCTCCAAAAAAAAAGAGATAATCCTTTTTCTTTTTTACAAATGAGCTCGTCCGAATTACCACATCCTTATTTTGATGAAAAAGCAGGCGAAAGAGAAGCACGTATCAAAAGCCTATTTGAATCATTAGACAGTAAAGAAACAGGCTACCTCGATGCTGATGCTATTCTCGGTGGCTTCCTCAAACTCACTCACTTACCAGCTCATACGCGTTATGCCACCGATCTTTTACAAAAATGTGACACGGCTCGTGACGGTGTTATTGATTATCAAGAGTTTAGAACTTATGTCTTGGAAAAAGAAAAAGAGCTTTGGCAGTTATTCTCAGAAATCGACCAATCAGGCGACTGTCGTTTGTTGCCTAGTGATATTGAAACGGCATTAAAGAAGGCTGGGATTCATGTAACGGAGGATGATATTAAGGATTTCATGCATGCTATAGATACAGGTAAACTAAATTTTGATGTCTCATTTAATAATAAGAGTATGAATGATTCACTCTGTTTTTTCTTTTTTTTTTAGAAAATAATGGTTACATTGACTTTCAAGAATGGCGGGACTTCTTATTAGTAAGTCTATATACAGTGTGTGTGTGTGTGTATGTTTTTCTTTAGTGTATTTACCATAAAATATAGCTTTTACCTCGAGAAACAACACTAATAGAAATATTTCAATACTATCAAACATCCACACAACTCACACACGATGCCGAAGTAGTCATTCCACATACAGACGAAACGGCAAGTAATGCCTATAAATACCTAGCAGCAGGAGGCATGGCCGGCGCCGTAAGTCGTACCTGCACGGCGCCCTTTGATCGCCTAAAGGTATATCTCATCACCCAAACCTCTTTATCATCCAGCGAAACATCCATCATTGCAGGACTCAAGAGTATATACCGACAAGGAGGTTTTCGTGGGTTTTTTGTAGGAAACGGGTTAAATATCATCAAGATTGTACCTGAATCAGCCATTAAATTCTATGTATTTGAAACAGCAAAGAGTGTATTGGCTGAATTGACTCAGTCTGAGGACAAGAATGCCATCCCAGTGGGTGCTCGATTTATAGCAGGCGGAGTAGCTGGACTTTGCGCTCAGTTCTGTATTTATCCTGTCGAGACACTAAAGACAAGAATCATGTCATCCACTGGAATCAAAACCATGGATAGAGAAAAGTATATTATTTATAATACTGCTAAGGCCTTATACAAAGCGAAGGGGCTGAAGGGATTTTGGCCAGGCTTGACTGTTAGCTTGATGGGCGTTTTTCCATACCAGGCATTGGACATGGGTATATATGAAACATTGAAGGTAACTTATTTACAATATGTAAATACATTGAAGGATGAACATGGCAAACGACAAACTCCAAACGTATTGATCTTGTGGGCTTGCGGTATGGTGAGCGGGTCAATTGGTGCTACTACTGTATACCCTTTAAATATGATTAGAACAAGGTAAGTACAGGTGCTTTATATATATATATATATATATGCTTTAGAAAGAAATTAAATGGCTCATTTACATTCGCTTCACTGTAGATTACAAGCTCAAGGTACACCAGCCCATCCATATCGTTACACATCTGCTTTGGATGCAGCAAAAAGGACATTATATAAAGACGGTGTCAAGGGTTTTTATAAGGGATTGGGACCTACATTATTTAAAGTAGTTCCATCCGTTAGTATTAGTTATGCTGTGTATGAATTTAGTAAAAAGACGTTGGGAATTTCTTAGACATATAGATATCCTTCCTCATTCATTTTTTACTTTGATCAACGTCTGGCAGACAATACCACAATGATATCAACAGATATACAGACCTTCTGCTTTAAACATTTCATTTTCATGCGCACGCACAGTTTACACATTTACACATAAAAGAGAACACGTCCATTAAAAAAATGTATATATATATATAATAATAATAATAATAAATTGCTAATAATAAATAATATTATTTCTTGCGTGATTGCTTTAATCTATACTTTTCTTTCTTCACTTCATCCGAATCTCCTTGCGGTCTATCTAATAAAGGATGGTATTTTGATGAACGAATCACTTTTCCTCCACCTAGTAATACAGTCGCTAATTGATTATTGTTATTATCACTACTGATGGGTGTTATATCTTGGATGTGATTCATGCATGTTTTGTAGAGTAAGCTTTTAACAACATGCTCACTCTCAAGTTCGTGTACATGGCGATAGGTACGTAGAGGTGTTGAAGCCTTCACATTTGCATCCGTTATATTTGCATAATTCCAATTGATATTATCAAATTCACAATCATATAAAAGTAAAGGGAGATGACTAGCCATTGGATATTCTGGTTTTGCAGGTATCTTTTGAATATCCAACAAGTGCTTGATGACCTCTGGCTCTTCCAAGCCTTGACCCACCAAAAACAAAATAGACATGATACATCGTACCTGGTGCCATAAGAATGCTGTACCCTTCAATGTAACCTGGTAATAATCATTTTCTGCTAAATCAATATCAAGCGAAATAATAGTACGTTCATAATTGGTGATGTTCTTTGAAGGATCCAATCTACAGAAATTGCGGAAATCATGCGTGCCAACAATATAACTAGCCGCCTTTTTCATTTTCTCGATGCTTAGTTGCTCTGTCTTTTGAAAAAAGTACTTGTAGGTACGTGATTTGCAATCAAATCGAGCATTGAATTCACCATGTACAGGTGCCCATGCCAATATCCTTATATCTGGTGGTAATAACCCATTTAGCGACTCAATAAAGGGCAACGTCTGCTCCCGGTCAAATACATTCTTTTTATTACTACAGCGTACATCCAAGGCAATGACCTGACCTAACCCACTCACACCCTTATCTGTTCTGCCGCATCTCGAAAAGTTGCACGCATCCGGATTTGTAATAAATTTGCATTTCTCCAGGGCCTTGAACAGTTCTCCTTCCACTGTGGGTATCTTTCTTTCGTTATTCTGTGATGCAAAGCCGGAATAGTTCCAGCCAAAATAGGTCACTTTTAACGCAATTCGGCGTTGTTGATAGTGTTGCATGTCAAACGGCCGTTCAGATACTTTTATGGCTTGCTTTTGTTCCCTTTTCAATTGTCCTTCCAACTGCCGTACTCTGTTTATAAGTTGACTCCTTGTAAAGTCTTCATACCCTGTTGGTCGCTTAATAATATTTGTAAAAAGATGTTTAAACCAACTCATAAATGGATATGCTAATAATAATAGTTATAATAATAATAAGCAATGAAAAGAAAAAGAAACAAGTCTTTTCAATAAGCCACGGTCTTGTTATAATTATTCCATCCTCAGAACAGTCACATAATGAAATGTCATTTATGTTGCACTCTGTCTTTTCAAGAACAGATAATGTATCATATAACAAAAAATAGATTTTAAGTGAATAAATATTGACACAAGCCATCAAGTAGCAAGAACAGAATATATAAAATAATGTTCAAATATAAAGAATAGGCCAAGATGACAGTGGTGAATTCAGCAGATAATATATTTACATTGTAATTTTAATTCTCAAGCAAGTTAGTCACTTTCCATGTATTCATTGGGATATAAGTACATACGCCGTCAATTGGCTACTGGTTAGGTCAGCGATAACTGATCCGGGGATAACATTGCTTATTGACCCTATATGACCAAGCAGCAGGCAGGACGATGCTTGCCAAAGGAAATGGTGCTATGTTTAAGCATACGCTCTTGTGTTACTATTCATTGGATTGGATCATGAACTTAGTCCCCCTTTTTACTCAATTTTCCTCCCATCCACCTTTTGGTATTAGGCACCCTTATTATTTTATTGTTAAATTTATTTAAATGTGTGAATAAAATAGAGTAGTGACTTAGATATTTATATATATCTTTATGTTGTATTTTTAAATAGGATGAACGCATCAAATAGGTAGCATTGTCTTCTTTTATACTATTTATCTATTGCGAACATGAACTTAATACAATATAGCGTATAATGAAAATAAATGACATCAAGTAATGCAAGGGTCTAGTTAATCAATATTCAGTCATACTTCATATAAAACATAGAATAAAAGGGTTTATTACGCGAACATGTCAGTTGCTTGTTGATATCAATGGCCGGCCAAGTGAAAATGGACATGATCGGTGTTTCAATGAATGTTTTTGTAGTAAAAATGAACACAAAAGGTTGCTTCAAAAAGTTTTTTTCTTACTTATTATTATTGTTGTTGTTGCTTATTACAGTTTGAAATCAAAATGAATACGGATGAAGGTTAATTGTTATAAAACAGTGTCATTTTCTTTTTTTATTGACTTGTCACGTTAGAACTCTCTTTAAAGCAGCGTTTAGCGCTTGACGATCGTATTGTTCGACTTTTAGAGAAGAAAGTACGACTATTTCTTAAAGCATTACCCAATGAAACACTTGAATCAGCGTAAGAGTCTCTATTGCACGCTTTCTATTTTGCGATATATGTGTATATTAAATATTCAATAAAAAAAAAAAAATAGACAACACCAATATGAAAACTTGATGGTCCAATTGATGAATTATCAAACAAATCTGGAGCGCCAATTCCCTCTACAAGCAGCCAATGACAAAGAAATAGCAGAATATCAATATACAAATGAGGAAACAGGTAAGCAGTGTGAAATATGTATATAAATATATGTATTTAGCGGCTGTAACAAACAAGTATCTAGTTAAAATGGAGGCAAAGGCAAAAGAAGATATTATATCCTTAAAAGAAGAGTTGATTGAGGCACAAAAGATTAGAGATCACAAATTGGAATATGATCGAGTAGCAAGAGAGATTATGAAGTTAAAAAAGAGAGAAACCTACACAAAGTAAGATTGATATACACACATTGGTAATTTGCTTGACACTAAACCAAAAATACTGTAGCTCAATCGAGACACTCCAAAGAGATATTGATTTGTTGGAAAAAGAAAAGGCAAGAAAGAACATTGCCCTAGAGAAAAGGAAACAAGATCTCTCTACACTTGTCAACTCAATCAAAGACCTTCAGAAGTCTGTGGATGAGGAGCGCTCTAATATGGTAAATGAACTTTAGGTCTATATCCATTTATAATATACTAATAATAATAATAATAATAATAATAATAATAATAATAATAATACGCTAGGATGATGATCAAAAGAAGGTTATTGATATGGAAAGAGGTTATATCTCTTCGGATGATGAAGGTGATATAGCATCCTCAGATGAAGAAGATACAAAAGAAGAAGAAAAACAACCTGCCGCATTTAGTCGATTCCAGGAACGTGATAATGGAGATGATGAGGAAGAAGAGGAAGGAATAGTAGAGGATACACCAATGGTAGAAGCAGGTGCTGCTTAGAGAGAGGGGATATACTACTTTATACACTACTTAGAAGGACAGGATGATATGATCAGCACCTTTTTTTTTTTGAAAGAAACTGTATATATTAAAGCTGTTTTTTTTTAAATCTGTTCATCGTTATAATTATTATTAAATCAAGCTTCTGAGCAGTTGGACCAATAAACCCCAATTTTAAACTTGATCTGGATAAAAATAAGCACTGCGTTTTGAGGAGTGGGCTAAAAGGTCAAGCATATATAAAGCAATCATTAAAGCAGGCTATGTATAAATCCTGATTCATAATGTATCACCCTTGTGATATAAACTGGATATCTATCATTCTTCTAAAAGATTGCTAATGTATCAAGCATATTTATATCTTGATTCTAGATTGTACAGTAGGCTTCACATTTGAGAATAATATATTTCAGGCAACTGCTTGGTCCATTAGCAATGAGTTTCAAGGCGTTCTTAATATTGCTTCTATATATATTTATTAAAAACAAGCAAGAGACAATAAGTCCAGCTTGCCTTCTATTCTACTAGTTTTTGAGTTATTTCAAAAATGCTTTATTAAACCGATATTTTCAATCTAGAGTGAAAGCCACAGAGCAGACTATATAAATTCAATCACCATAATATATATTAATAGAGAGCAGGAGGTGAGAGGAAGAAAACTATTGAGAGATATATATGCACTTTTTAGCACTCTTTCTTTATTTTCATCAAGACCAATCCGATTATACAAGCACCACGCGACACTGGCATGAATGAAATTCATAACAAACAAAATATATAAAAAAAAATGACTGAAATAACCAAATCCGAACCCCTTGTAGTTTCTACTATAGGTTTAATAGATAATATTTCCAATAAATTTGAAAAAAAAGTCTACTGAAAGCTACAAACCTATGCGATATAAAGATGTTTTGGTACACAATCAACTTGATAGAGTTCGACCCCTGGGCAGTGACGATCAATCCACTACCGATTCCGAAAACCTCTCTCTCGTGCAACTACTATTAAAGGAATGGTTTGAAACTTTATAGCAAATACCGACCTCCCCCAAAACAAGATCATCCCATTCATCTATATTTAATTCCAAAACACACATTAGATATATACACTTCCAGCGATTAGATAAAGTGTGTTTACAATGAAAGGAGAGGAAATATTCGAGATTATAAACCTTATTTTGAATTAGAAATAACAAGATGCACCTATACTGTATGATAACAGTAAGTGTTTCATCTCATTCTTATGCTTTAATACTTGAAAGGGTCGTTCTGCTGCTGCTGCAGCAGGAACATTTTCTGAAAAGATGAGAGCCTACTATAAAACGCATGATGAATAAAGTAAACAAATAAAAGGTAACTATTTTTTTTCATCGTACATGAAAAAATAATAATGCTATTCTTTTTATACTTTACAGGTACATTTGAAAGGTCATTCTTTTTATCGTTCTTCTCTTCTCTAAAAGTTTCATTAATACATATACTTCGCTTGCATTTAATGAATTTATTTTATTTTAAATTAAATGGAATTCATAGATTTGCCTTCTTGTCTAAGCAATTTGCTAAATATGAGAATGAAACAGAGGCTATGTACTTGACTCCAATTCGAGTGTTTTTTTTTTTTTTTTGGAAAACGTCTTCTTCATGAATAAAGAGACCAATGGTAATACAAATGGTATTTTCATTCTATTGTATAATAAAATAAATCGAATGCATTACATTGTAAGATCATTCAAAAAGAAGCATATTTGTTCAGCTAAAACAGAGTGACAGTTATTGCAAGTTTTTCCTCTCCTCACAGAGATGGCCCTTCAGATCTATTCCATTGAACATGCCTGTTTTGAATAAACCATTGTGATACCATGATGGCTTTAGCGTTAAATTTAAAGTTCACTATTTGGTTGTTTGCTAACATGTTTAAAAGGACAAAATTTTACCTAAAATAGAATATGAGCGAGATGATAGTATTTCATAAAAGCCAATGGTATACTGACGATATGTTTTTGATGCAAATAAAACGAAAAAGTGCACAAGCATACTTGAATTATCACAGCGTTGACCATCTCATTACTGTCATCTGTGAAGAGGATCCAGTTGTCTGCACATCATCGCGTTTTTCTATCGTAAAAAAAAAAGATATACACACACACAGGATAGTACAGTGTAAAGCATAGAAAGTGCATTACGTTCCATGCCATGCCATGCATTGATTATAAGAATAGTTTTTGGAAATAATCTATTTTCTATCATTTACCAGTTTGATGGACTAAACTTTACTCTTATAGCAAAGGGAATTTTGGATTTAAAATACACACTTGTTTGGTATCTTCAAACAAAAACATGAAACGCATATTTATTCTTCGATAGAAGCCTCTTTTTTTTTAAAAAAAAAAAAAGATAAAAGATAAAGATAGTTTAAATGAATAGCCAATCACTTATCCTTAACTCAATTCTATATTCGTATTTGTTTAATGATAACAGCAATAAAAGACTTTTGTTTAATGAAATGGAGTTTACATACATGGACCTCATTCTTGGAATATTTTCAAGGCAAAAAAAAAAAATGGTTTGATTGAAATGCCTATCACTCAAGACTTTACTGTCTTTAGAATGGCTAGTGCTGTCACCAGGACGATGACAGATGACACATTATATACTATTCATCATTGGAAAAGTTCTACTGAAGAACATGTAAACAAATAAACGAAAACAAAAGTTCTGAATGTTTTAGGTTTAAATATTAAGAGAGAGAGAAAGAGGGTTTCTTTTTTTTCTTCAAAAGAACAATTATTATTGTCTCAATTGTTGTTGTACTAAGCTTCATTCCATGTGACGATATATATGTATATATATCTCGTATCTTGAATTTGTAACTCTATGGCTTGTGCTGTATATATAATGCTTATTTTATAAAAATTACCTATAATAGTTCAATAAATAATAAACATAAAACCATTTGTCGTTTGTGTTGCACTTGAATTCTTTAATGCTTTGAATTCTATTAAAACCAACATTGCTCACCAGATAATATATGTAAACATTTACTAAAGTGCACCAGGTTTGTTCATTCTGTATTTTTTTTTTTGTAGTTGTTCATTTTGATTCATCTAATTTCTTCTATTAACATTATAATTGAATCACGTAAATCATTTGTTTAGTAAATTCATTTTGAAATTGATTTTATACTAAGGAAAACACAAATGTCTCATTTTGCGGATATTAAGCTAATTTTGGTTAAAATAAAGTTTGAAAAAAAGGAAATCTAATAAATCAAAAGATATCTCGTTATCATTACTGTGCACTATTTTAATGTCTCATGGTTCAATACCTAGAATAATAGTACTTGAATCTTTGAAGTAGTCTTCATTGAGCTGTTTGATGACTGAAATCCAAAATAACCTAGAAAAAATAGTAGTGCATTTACTAGGATAGAACGACGATTATAATAATTGATAATAACTTCGATGATAATAATAAAGCTTATCAAGTAGTAATCGACCCAACTGTACTCCAATAATCTGGAATTGATTCATCCTGAAGGTTACTTTCCCCTAAATTGCCTGACTTGAGTTCCCATAAGTTTTATCTTTTTTTTTTGGCGTTGATGAACGCCAAAAAAACTTCTGTTTGGATTAAATAATCGAACTGTAACTGCAGATGGATTTTTGACGGTTAAAAGGATATGATTTAACTATATACTTTTAATTTACCCCTGATATTTTCTTAAAAAAATACGCTGGATGTAACACAAAAATACAGATCTTCAGATTGAAGGGAAAAAAAGACATTCAATCATTTAACTATAGATTCATTTCCAAGCATCATTTTTTTTTTCAGTATTGAATAAAGAAATAATGCTTTGAAAATAAAAAGATCATTTTATATAAAAATAAGCATTATTCGGTTTAAACGATTATTTATTTATACCACAGTTCTCCAAGAAATGTTTGTAAAACTCTTAAACTGTCATAGAACACCTCTTTTTTCTTTCTTTTCCTTTATAAATATATTTAGATTTAGATTTAACTATTTCTGTACCATTATTTATTGAAAGTAAAAAAAAAAAAAAAAAAGCTATCATAACTTCAAAAGGCTTTTAGAATGGGCTTAATAAGCCAATGGACGATTGTAGTTACTTTCAATGATTTTCTTTTTTTTAAACAAAACAAATGTAAACATATAAAAGCACCCTTCTTTTTCTTCTGTACAACAAAGACCTGAGGTTATCGCCGAAATAGTAACTGAGGAAAGAAAAGAATTTCTTTTTCTCTTCAAACAAACAAACAAACAAAATGCACTAGTAAAACGTAAAAATAAAATTGTATAAATATATTTGTAAAAGCCTGATCTGCAGCAAACAAACAGAGTCATTCTTTGCCATCTCATTAGGATCACTTTCAAAGGTCTATTGAAACAAAAAGGTTTTTTTTTTTTATATATAAATATCCCTCTTATTTTGAAAATCCTATTCTTATATTTTTTTTTAATATATAAAGAGATATATAGTCTTGTTTCTCTTTTTCAAGATATAGTGACATATGCCTCCCCAACTTACAGATGACCCCATGAGGGCACCACTTTTACAACATGTCCAAAAGAAACAATTTCCAGTCACCACAGATAAGCTCCACCAGCTCATTGACTCAAAGCATCACACCCTTTTAGATGAAATGGGAGGTATTTCCGGTCTCTGTCAGCTTCTTGAGGTTGACCCTACCCTCGGTCTCTCTCCCGACGAATCGTTTGATCCTTGCTACGGAATTGCCGAGTCGCACAAACAAGAGGAAGCGTTTGCAGATCGAAAGGCCATCTTTGGTAAAAATGAAATTCCAGCAGCGCCTCCAAAGACTTTTTTCTCACTTATTTGGGCTGCGTATAACGATCAGACACTTAGTAAGTAAACAACCCCCCCCCCCCTAATTTGGATATATATTCCTATTTACATGTGTGTGTGTGTGTTAGTTATGTTGACTGTTGCTGCCATTGTGTCATTGGCTGTGGGTATTTGGGAAGACCAGTCAGAATCACATCCTGCGGATGAACCTAAAGTTGGATGGTAATGGATATATGATGTGTATACACAACATTTTTTACCGTGTAACTAATTTTTTTTAAAAAAAAAATAGGGTTGATGGTGTCGCCATTATTGTTGCAGTTGCAGTCGTTGTTATTACTAGTAAGTTTTTTTTTTTTTTTTTTTTTTTTTTTTTTTTTTAAAAAAAAAAATTTTTTTTTTTTTTTTTTCTGGAAAAAAAAAAAAATCAATATGTCCATGTTGAGCTAAAAGCATAAGTAAATTCAATAGATGCCATAAATGATTATGAAAAGGAAAAACAGTTTAGAAAGTTGAATGCAAAGAAAGAGGATCGTCCAGTCAAGGTTAATAGGAAGTGAAAAAAAAAGAGAGAAATATGTGTTAAACATTAATTTATGCAGGTCTTGCGTGGTGGCCTTTCACAGCAAATACATATTCAAGATGTTGTTGTTGGTGATATCATGTTTATTGAACCTGGGGATCTCCTTACAGTAGACTGCGTTTATGTTGAAGGGTAAAACATATTTGTTTATTTATTTCCTTTTTCTTGTTTGCTGCTATATTTACAATCTTGATGTAGTCATAATGTACGATGTGATGAATCGGCTGTTACAGGTGAATCCAAACCCGTTAAAAAGACTCCAGATGGAGATTGTGTTGTTCTTAGTGGATCAAAAGTGCTTCAAGGTGTCGCCAAGGTAATATATACAAATTTGTAAAATTTACGGAAAACATTCATTTATTTATCCAAATTTGTTTTTTTTTAAAGGTTATCGTCATTGCTGTTGGTGCTAATTCATACTATGGAAGGGCTATGACTGTAAGTTTTTTTTTTTTTAAAAAAAAAGAAAAGGTTGCCTGATCAAAGATTGTTTACTAAATATATCATTTATCAAACATTAGTTGATGCGAAATTCTGAAGAAGAAACCACACCCTTACAACTAAAGTTGAACGTATTGGCTGATCAAATTGCGAAATTTGGATTTATTGCAGCTGGCTTGATGTTTGTGTAACGTATTGCTCTATTTTTTACGACCGCCTCTTTTCATCATGAAACTAACAAAAGGAATTCTTAGTGTTTTGTTGCTTAAAATGTTTACGATAAGTTATTTGAATCATCATTGGATATCAACAAGTGAATTATTGAGTCAATTAATCGTTGTCATCATTCAAGCAATCACCGTTATTGTTGTTGCAGTATGTTTGTTGACGATGTTTCAGCATATCTCAAAAATACTCACATGATTTTTTTTGTTTTAGGTTCCTGAGGGTCTTCCTATGGCTGTTACACTTGCACTTGCTTTTGCAACAACTGAAATGCTAAAGGATAACAATCTTGTCAGACATCTTTCTGCATGGCAAGTACATATACATTTCATTTACAGAAAATACAGTGTTACTTACTGCTTTTTTTTTTTATAAATATATAGTGAAACTATGGGAAATGCCACAGCTGTATGCTCCGACAAAACAGGCACCCTCACAGAAAACAAAATGACCGTCGTAAGTGGAAGCATCGCCGAAAAGAATTTTTCAAAGACCTTGGATATGCAGAGATGGAGATATCAAATGAATCCCCTTGCTTTGGATCTTGCTATGGAATGTATTTCTGTAAATTCTACAGCTTTTGAAGGAAAGGATCAAGATGGAAATATCAAATTTATTGGTTCCACTACCGAATGCGCCATGATTGAATTTGCTAAAAAATTGGGTTACTCTTATCAGGATCAGCGCTCTGCTTCAAAGTCTGCAAATATATATCCATTTAGCTCTGCTGTGAAGAGTATGACCACTGTCGTGGAGATCAATGATAGTAACGCACATTCCCCGGGTCGTTCTGATTATCGTGTTTATACCAAAGGTGCTGCAGAAACTGTAATTAGATATTGTACCCACTATATTGATGTAAAGGGACAGATCAAACCTTTGGATCGCTGTACTCGTATGGAACAGGAGATGTTGGTAAATTCATATGCTGAACGCTCTCTTCGTACCTTGGCCATAGCTTATCGTGATGTGGATACTGCTACCTATGAAGGTTTCCATCCTGATAATGCACCTCTTCATGATCTCGTTTTATTGGGTGTTATTGGTATCCAGGATCAGCTTCGTCCAGGTGTGATTGAGTCAGTACAGGCATTCCGTAGAGCTGGTGTGTTTATTCGTATGGTAAGCTGATGCATATACTCATGCTTTTTTTCATGCACAATACTAAAAAGCCTAATATCATTTTTAGATCACGGGTGACAATCTTGAAACAGCTAAAGCTATTGCTAAAGAATGTGGTATTTTAACTGCTGGTGGTGTCGCAATGACTGGTCCCGATTTTAGAGCTCTTAGCGAAAGAGAGCAATATGAAATTATACCTCGTCTCCAAGTTTTGGCCCGCTCCTCTCCTATTGATAAGGTAAATAATAACAATGATAATAGATCTATACTTTTATTTCGTTTTCTTATTGATGAACATTCCTCTTAGACTATTGTGGTTTCTCGCCTTCAAGAACGTAATGAAGTAGTTGCTATGACTGGTGATGGTACCAATGACGGTCCCGCTCTTAAACTTGCTAATGTTGGTTTTGCTATGGGTATTGCTGGTACTGAAGTCGCTAAAGAGGCCTCTGACATTATCTTGATGGATGACAATTTCAACTCTATATTACAAGCCTTAAAATGGGGTCGTGCCGTAAACGATGGTGTCCGTAAATTCCTTACTTTCCAATTAACAGTCAATATTGCTGCAGTGGTTCTCTCATTTGTTAGTGCTGTCATGTCTGAAAAGTCTGAAAGTATTCTTAGTGCTGTTCAATTACTTTGGGTAAATATGATTATGGATACCTTTGCCGCACTGGCTCTTGCAACAGAGCCACTTACAGATGAGCTTGTTCGTCGTAAACCACTTCGTAAAGACAGTAGCTTGATTAACTGGCGCATGAACCGCATGATTGTTGGTCAGGCCATCTTTCAAATCATTGTCAATCTCATCCTCATGTTTTATGGTCCTGTATTATTTGGCTTAACCAACTCTCCGGCTGATACCAAGGTTCTACGCACTATGGTCTTTAATGTCTTTGTGTTCCTCCAAGTCTTTAATGAACTCAATTGTCGTCGTATTGATGACCGTCTTAACATCTTGCGTGGTATTACTCATGATCACTTATTCTTGATTATCCAAGGTTTTGTTGTCATCAGTCAAATCGGTATCGTCCAATATGGTGGACTTGCATTCAAGACCGTCCCTCTAAATCTCAGCCAATGGTTAATTACCATCGGCATCGGCTCTCTTTCCATTCCAGCTGGTACTTTGATCCGCTTACTTCCAAACCACTTGCCTTATTTTTGGAGTGAAAATAACGATGATGAATTTAACCATGCAGTCAGCTATTCTCGATTACGATGGGAATCTGTTGTAAATCACATCATGAAAGATATCAGTACAAAGAAGGATGAAGACAAGTCATTTGATAAGAAGATGATTGAACCAGCAAATAGACTTGCATAACAAACAACAGAATAGTTTTACTTGGCATCTCTCATTTTATTATTATTATTATTTCATTTTTTGTATATCTTTTTTTTATTATTATTATGTTTATACGTTTTGTTTTATTTTCATCATCATTCAATCTAAAAATAAATAAATACAAGTGCTATTTTAGTATTATTGTTCATTCATCTACTCTATTACTTCTATGTGTAATGCTAAACAGATAGAAATAAATAGTGGAACACTATCTTTTTAAAAGACACCAAAAGGCGATGTCGGGGACGAATTAGGAAAAAAAACCCATCATGTCACATTGCATTTATTTTATCTCTATTTTTCTCTCTTTATTTTGACAACACCGTATATATGTCTGTGCCAGTTGAAAAAATAAATTATTATACCACTTTGTGTGAACAACTTTATAACCCAAAGTCTTCGGAAGAACGTACTCGCACAGAAGCACTGCTTGAACAGAGCTTTCCTCTGTTTATAGATTCAAACAACATTTACAATGCTAATCAGCTACACCTTCTTTCGATAAATACGCCAACTGACACGACTTTAGCTCTGCGTATCTTATTAAAGCATTCTCCAAATCCTTATGTCCAAGTGTTTTGTTTCTCGAGATTAAAGCTTGTCATTCAGGCACATTTCACTCTTTTTGATTTTGAGACCAAAACACAGTTACGTAAGAAAAGGCTTACTTTTACTTGCTACTGGAATAATTTAAGAATTATGTTGCTGTTGCTGTTTTTTAGGTTCTTTTTTATTGGAATATGCATTCATTCATCCCGATTTACTTCCATTTGTCACTTCACAATTAGCGACTGTACTTAATACTATTACCTTAATGGGATGGAATGACGTCGAGTCTTACAGAAATATTCATTCCGACATGCTTCAGTTTATCACAGTAAAATATTGATTGAACAGTTATTACAGATTAAATATATATATTCTAAATAACAAATGAAATAGTCAACAGTTGATCATCGAATTATCGGTATGCAGATACTGGCTATTATGGTTCAGGATATCAATCCACCCAATTTCACAAAGGGAGCTCTCAAGTTTAGAAAGACAGGTAATATTGCGTTCTAATTGTGTTATATAGTATTCTTACTTGTGTAATATACATTCTAGCTGGTCAATTCCGTGATACACAGTTATTGGAGATATTCAAGACTACAATTGGAGTATTTGATGAGCTTATACGTCATTCAATACAGTATTCAGATGGTTTGTATCAATACGACTCGTTTTTTTTTTTTTTTTTTTTTTTTTTTTTTTTTTTTTTTTTGGTAATGTATTTGGACTAAGTGTACTTCCAATATGAATATTAGCCAATCAGGAAAGACGTTTAAAGGAAGTAACTCTTAATCTACTGATAAAATGTCTGTCATACGACTTTACTGGTTCTAGTGTAGATGAAACAGCCGAAGATATTGGTGTTATCCAGGTAAAGTTTGTGCGATAGTTTTATCTTGGATCTACTATTACTAATGTAATTTGGTGTTTGTAAAAGATCCCAAGCACATGGAGACCTATATTTGAGAAAGTGGGTTTCTTACCTACCTTTTTTAATGCATACAGTGAGTTTGATCCACCTCTTTCTTCAAAAGTAATGGAGTGTATAGTCCTGATTTCATCTGTAAGAAAGACAGTGTTTTCTAATACTGAAGAACGGTCAAAGTTTATACTTGACACTATCTCTGGCATTCGTCAAGTTATTATAAACTCACAAGGGTTGGATGATTCAGATAATTACAATGAGTTTTGTAGGCTCTTGTATCGCTTTAGAGCAACAATACCATTGAATGAGATGGTTAACTTGCCAGGGTATTTGGAGTGGCTGGAGTCTATTGCAGGTTTTTCATTAAAGGCTTTTCAGTCATGGAGATTCGCACCAAATACGTCAATGTATGTATTGGGCTTTTGGTCTCGTGTAGTACAAAGCATGGCTTACTATAAGAATCTGGATGATAAAACGGTTATAAAACTACAAAATATTACGGTTGAGGTTATGATAGTTTCAGTGCATGAGGGGAAAAAAAGAAGATAGAATACATATCTAACAGATATTCTGATTATATAGCTGGTTCAATCTTACATATCAACTGTACTGGAATTTATTTCTATATGCAATGATGAAGGATTGGATGGTGAGTTGTCATTTTTAGGAGATAACAAAGCTCATATATTCTTTCATTATTAGATCCTCTCGAAAATGAAGATGTCGCTATTGATACATTAGATATGTTGGGTCAAATTGCACACTGTTCATATGAAAAATCAGCTTCTATTTTAAAAAATGTATTTAATCCAATGACTGTGCAATATCAAAATTTGATTGGTCAAGCCGAGACAAATATGGTAAACATGGACAGCTTCAAAGAGGCATTAGAGTTGATTGAAACGAAATTTGCGTGGTTGGTGTATATGATGGGTACATTTGTGGGGAATAGATTGGTTTGTATTTGACAAAAATCAAAGGCAACGGGGATAGGCTAATATTGTATATCATTTTACCTTCATTAGACATATTCAAACAATGATAAATCTGATCATATTAACAGTGAACTTACTCTAAAAGTGTTACAATTGATAAACGTTCAGCAAACATTTCAGCAACACTATGGTAATACGTTTTCAAATCAAAAACTAGAAACTGCGTACATCTATTTCTTCCAACAATTTAAAAAGGCGTATATAAATGAATCAAGTGGGAAAGATGTAGGATATTTATATTCTCTGTTGTCTTTATACTTTGCCAACATAACATATTTGTGTATTAGGTATACACTGAGTTAAAAGATACCTTTGGTGTTAATGATCAAACGAGTATGCTAGGTTTAATTACTCAAAAGATGTAGGTATTAGAGGATACACATACACACATATGTATTGACTTTGATTGAAAAATAACCTTCTTTAAAAGCATAACCAATCTAAAACTATGGGCAAATAACGCAAGGCTAATAAGCCGTAATCTAGATTTGTTCAGCGATATTACTAATAGGTATTCGTCCTGTGTGAATAATTTTGCGAAATAGATAGAAACTAATACATTTCATTATGATACATTTAGCCATAGCACTAGCAGCAAATTACTTACACTAGGGCCAATTCAAGATCTCCTCCGTAATCATTTTGATAGAAATCTTGACTTTCTTCAATTACAAAATCAAGATGAAAACCGTATCTTATATTTTCAGGCTATATCAAGACTCTTCTTTTCACAGGACAATATGAATGAGTACATGTTTGAAGAATTTATGAAACCATTTGATTTACGATTTATTACATTGGGAGAATTGGATACGATTGAGACTTTTCAGCAAGATTTCATTCGTGTAAGTATTCGTAACCCCCCCCCCGTTTCTCTCTATTTTAATAACTCATTGATATGCTATAGCGTGCATTGTGTGATATTTTTATTGACTTGCGTGGTTTTATATCACCTTTGGAGTCGCGTCATCATTTTATCTTGTTTTTCAATTGGTTTTTTACACAATATTCTCCTATTCTTGAACGTGCGATAGAGGCGTGGTCTCCCGATCCGATAGTTCTCCCGTTGCTTGAATTTTATGCAGAATTTTCTCACAACAAGTGCCAACGTTTAGGCTTTGAACTCTCTTCAGCAAATGGCATTTTGATATTTAAAACCGGTAGTCAAATATTACAATCATATGGTGAGTGGGTCTTTCAAGTTAAAATTTAGAAAAAAAAAAAAGAAACAAGCGTTCGTTATTAATCCACTTCTAATAAATAGGGAGAAAGATTCTATTTCAACAGTTTAATACTGACGAAGAAAGATATGAATACAAATATAAGTGCGTTATGACTTGTTTCTCTATAATGTGCCGAGGTTTAGGTGGACGATATGTTGGGTTTGGTGCTTTGTGGTTATATCAAGATAATTCAATCAATAATGCACTTGATATTATCATACAATTAATCCAAAGCATACCGCTAGATGACATGCTGGTAATTCTGACTTTTTCAAACAGAAATCATTGGTAACTTAAAACGTTTTATTGCATTAGAGTTATCTTAAAATGGCAGAAGTATGTTTGCATATGATTGATGAAATGACCAAAGAACAACTAATGCGCCTACCTCATTTATCAGCAGAGGTCTTTGTAAACATAATCAAGATATGCGAGAATGGGGTCAGCTCTACTAATGATTTAGTAAGAGCATACTCTTGTTCCTCGATATTTAATATATGCCAAGCCGCGATCAAACAGACTGAAAAGTTAGAAAAACCTGCGCCACAAAGCAGTAACATTTCTACCTGGAAAAGATCAACAGGAGCGTCTATCTCTGAAAACCACTGGCTAAAAAGTCATCTTGATGAGCATCCTTCTCTATTACAATCTTTATTATCCACCATTTTCAGCATTGTACTTTTTGATAATGGAAGTGACCAATGGTCGCTATCAAAGCCGTTATATGGGCTTATGATATTGCAACGAGAGGTAAGTAATAGATTGACATTAGTGGATAGATAAATACTAATTATGTGTGTCGTGTAGTATGCTGTTAAGTTTATAGACACTGTTGTTAGTCATCAGATACCAGAAAGGCGTGAATTTGTAGCCAATGTAAGTGATGACTGATACCAAAGACCAAGAGGTGTCCATTACTAAAAAATAAACATAGGCACTAAATAAGCTATTGGATGGTGTAAAATGGAATGTGACGCCTAAGGATCGAGAATGGTTTACGCAAAATATTTCAGCTTTTAGAAAAGAGATAATTCTGAAAAATATAACGATGGTTCCTTTGGATCTCTAGGCTGTGAGAGATTTTTAATGAATGTAGTCCTAATCTCAGATCTTACTCAAAGTAAATCATTATTCAAAACTAATAGACAGGTTCAAGTGAGTTATATGTACTCTCCTTTAGTTTTCATTGTAATCAAAATAAAATAGCAACACTTTAAAAAGTAAAATGAAGCAACTTTAGATGAAATATGTCTTATTTTGATAATAATACATGTGAAGAAGACTTTAATATTTAACATCAGATTACCAAAGTGCCATTTATTCATATCAGTTTCTATTTCTGATGCATCACTTTTATTATTGAATTCATTTTTCGTTGATACCATCGTGTGTGCCTCGCCCATAGTTACTTATCATTATGCATCATTATAATGGAAGGTGCTGTCTTTCCTGCTTAAAAAAACGAAAGATAACGTCCAACTGATGTGAATAGTTAAAATATACATATATGAATGATTAATCGACGTTTTGATGACATTTGTTCTTATAAAAGCTAAACGGAAACAAGTAAGAAAAGTTCTTAATTAATTTCTTGAAAAAAAAAAAACAATAGTAAAATCTTTGTGAATTCGAGCTGTTGGTAACACACAGCGAAATAAAATGTACCTGATGAAACAGCCGAAAATAGGTTTACTAGTTGCAATGTGATGAAAGTCACTCTGGGTGGTGATCATCAAACCCTTGATACTACCATGTAGTAGAAAGGTATTCATGAACTATACAGAGAAGATTTTTTTCAAGTTGAATGTGACTATTCAGCGTATTCAGATTATTGTTATTAGTAAAGCTAATAAAACTATTATTATTAGTAGTGAACAGCTCAAATCAAATCAAATGTTGTACAAGGCTTTGTGATTTTATTCGATTTATATATTTACTTTTCTTTTCTTTTTTTTTTTTCATTCTTTGACTTGATTGATTCATCTCAATCATAGTTAACCTTTTATGATGAATGTAACATGCGAAACTCAGACTACTTTATCCAGTAAGGCTTTGTCTGTTCAGGATAATGCAGTCTCTATGCTTTTGGCAAAACTTGATGAGGTTCGTAAATGACAATAGCAATGTTTGGAACCAAAAAAGTGCTCACTAAACAATAATAGGGCACTCAAACAATAGCCAACTTGCGCTCAATTTTAACCTTAAAGACGGCTGAATTAAGCGAATTAGTGGCTCAACTTGAAATGACACATCAAGCCATCACCAACGTTGAAATGACGACAACTCAAATTGAAACAATGCTGAAAGAATTTGGTTTGTCTAATGACCCCTCACGAACAACTATGCTCATCAATGCAGAAGCAAGTCTCGATTCTGCAATAAAGTCAGCTATTAACATTTACCCTCAACAGCAACACAAACGAGCTTCCCTACGTCGTCCTTCTTCAGCTGGTAGTAGTGGCACAGACGGCGATAATAAGAGATCAGTAAATATTTGTATTAAAAAAAAAGATAAGGAGCGAAAGAGAGAGAGGGAGAGCTTATTTTTATTATTGTTAATTTACTAGTCGAGAGTATTTGCATCTAAAATCCGATATAAACCAGATCCAAAGCATATTCTTCGAAAACTAAACGATTTATTAAGAGATCTCGAGTTGGATTCGGGAAAATTCTTCTCCAGTATTGGAACCACAGGTAACAAAATCGGCTATTTTCCCTTTTGTAGTATTGTTATTAACATCCACAATACAACAAAACTAAAAAGAGGACTTTGAAATACTCCAAAAAGCATATGTCGACCTTGACATTGCCAAAACAATATCTCTCTCAGCAAAGAGTAATATGAAGAGAAGAAAGATTCTATTAAGAAGCGCAAGACGCCGAAATAAGCTTGAAGAGATTGAAATGGTAAGTTATCTTAAATATCAAGCATCATCAAGTGCAATATTAAATATCAAGATATCAGCTGGGAGATAAAATAAAGGAAGGCGTCTCACTATGGATGACATACACTCGGAACTCTCCTTTATTAATAGATGGACAAGACATTTTATCAGTTTTGGATCAGGAAGATGACTTGATTGCTAGAAATGTGAGTACAAACTAACCTCAAGACGTTTTCATGTGACATTAAACATCCCCTCTTTTGCTCTACTACTAAACGAAAAGCTACCTGTTCATGCATCACGTATCTCTTTTGACGGATATGGAAAGAGTAATGCATCCATCACACCTTCCACTTCTACTCAAACTAGAATGCGGCGCAGTCTTTCTATTCACTCCAACGATAGTACTCCTCATTCTAATCATAGTAGAGTGAACTCTGCATCTTTTGAATCATTTATACCGTCACCGACGCTTACTCCACAGACGACAAATAAAAAGCAGAACCGTCAATCAATAAAATTGACTCCAGTCAAAGCAAATGTAGGCTTACCACGTGTACGTACTACATCTCTTACTCAACAACAGGCAAAGACATCTGTCACTGCTCAAACTACACCAAATAAGTCTTACTATTCAAAGCATGACACTTCAAATCATGCAAAACAGAAAGACCAATCCTTTATACCTGCTCCAACAGCAATAACTAATGACACTTGTAAGAAATCTTTATTAAAGCCACCCACACAACTTGGACCCGGCTCTACTTTACGTATACGAAATATGCTAGCGAAGAGAAACCCTTCGACAAAATCAGACGCAGAATAAGCCTTATATATATATATTTATTATTACCATTATTATACTCTTATTATTACCTACTTACTTACTCATATCCTTATTATCTATTTATTACTATACCTTATGATACCAAAATAAATACTCGGTCTGGGACCCTTTATTACTTTAGTCTCTCACGTGTAAATGCGTACGAGTGTAAGCACATGATATTTGACATTCTTCTCAAAAAGATACTACTTTTGTTAAGTAAACTGATTTTAAATTATTATATTTCGTTATAAATGACTCTGAATATCTTGAAATATATGTTTACTGTGTTGCGTAGAGCTTATGTTGCTTTATTTTTGTATGATTTTTTTTATAGAAAAGACCTATGACATCATACAGTTGATGAATCATGTTACTTTTTTTATAAAATAAATAAATCAGGTAATAAGACCAAAATGACAAGCGTGTGTGATATACCAAATTCCAGGGACAATAATTACATTAAAAACCAAATGTGTGTCATAATTATGCTTAAACTGTGCAAGTGTCATCATATGAAAATAACGCTTTATCCTTTTCTTTGAAAAAACTTATGTCTTTTTTTTTTTTAGAACAATTGATTAAGGAATTAAACTCGATTAGAAGCTTCGGTTTTACAATCGATTGTTTTCCTTCAACTCTTATTTTGACCTCAGACATGTCATTCTGTTTTTAATAAAAGAAAAGTAATAAAAATATTAACGCATTAAAAATATCATTGGTTAAAATCTATCGGGATTAAATTTTCTTCATAGTAAAATCATTAAATAAAAATGATAGATTGATAGCTTGTGTTTGTTTTAAGAAGAGGATTTATCTTTTATAGATTAGATAAATTAGTTCTTTTGGTCAATGTAGTAGTCGAAAACAATATACAAGTAAGTATTATGCCTTGGTAGTATTTTTGATTTATCGTTCTATTTTAAAATATGACATGTTTCATAGATCAAGCTTTTCTCACAAAAGGAAAAATGTAAAACATACAACTTAAACATACGTCTTTAGCAGTATAGTTTTTTAGCCAACAATATCTTGAAGGTACTGAATAAAAATACTTCTAAATAAGATTTTTTTTTTTCATTATTTAAATGAATTCAAACAGACTATCGAACCAGAGTCTTTTTTATTATAAAAGTACATGCTTTAGGAGGAATTTTTCAATGAAAAATAGATAGTGATATTCTTTGTTTCTGATTAAAATGATCCACCGATAATAGTTAACTTTAGGGATTCCTAAATATAAAGCACATAATTAACCCATCAAGGTAATCCCTGGCAAAATTAATAAGTCCATCTATTGATGTATAAATATATATATGGAATGGAAAACTAGTTTTAGAATGCTATTAAACTTTTAAATAGAATCTATAATTACTACTCGAGATTCTACAAGAGAGCAGTTTGAAAAATATACACCAAAACTGAAGTGATAAAAAGTACCTAAAGTTAATAAGAAAACGTCAAATAGTAAACGAATGCAGATTGTTTCAAAAATGATGTAATAGATAATATTTATTTATTAAAGTTCGCCAACTAATATTACAGTGCATACATGAGATAGATTAACCATCTCCTAAAAATGCCTTTAAAATAAAAGTAGTATAATAAGAAAAGATAAAATATAATTAAATTTAATAATCACAATGCAATCGAATTCCATTGCGACTCGGAAGACCCAAATGATGTAGATAATTGCTCTTTAGTACTGCAGTCTTCTATGAAAAGAGGATCATATTCAGAATCTAGTGATACTCTAGTTACGGAGGATGGATATGAGATATCGGGTATAATATCACTAGAAGGAGTGAATAGAGGTGATGAATCAAATACTGTTTCTCCAAGTAAACTAGTGTCATAAAGAACGTCAAAGCTGCTAATTTCGATCTGACTATGTGTATTACTATTAGAATAAGAGATGGCTGGAAATGGCTCACCAAAAGAATGTATAGGACCCAATTGATCAGACATTGTCATATCTGCAGATGATGGTAACATGGTATATTCAGATGAGTCTCTTTCATTGCTTGAATTTAGTAATGTAGGTGGTACTATTGTATTTGTCTGGGTGGGTGGTAAAAGTACAGACGAGTAACTAGATGCACTACCAGTAGGAGATAATGCAATGGAAGATAGAGATAGTGTTGGCGGAGATAAAGAAGAAGCAGAAGATGGGATCGAAATAGAGAGACCAGTTGGTGAATGCATCGGTGGTGTTACGGAATTAACAGATGTTTGACAGGAATGAATCAAGTCTACATCATTTGCACAATTTGACTCAGTGGAGCGTCTACTTGAATTTTCATGAAGCTGATAAAGATTTTGATGCGCTGCTATTAAATCATATATAGTTTTGGCAAGTCTTTCACATACCGGCCAGTAAGGTGCAAGCTTCTAATAAAAGAAAGGAAAAAAAAGACAATCGTTAATATAATTCTACCAACAGTTATATTGACTTACATCAACAAGCTGGCAAAGCATCTTTAAGCATTCACTGCTTTTACTATATAGTTGAGGAGTACCGGAAAATGTAGATGTCATAAGTACCGTAACGAATATATATGAAGAATAACCAAGGTAAGGTAATGTACTGAATCCACAAGAATTATTGATAGCAGTGAATATCTCCATTCCAGAATCTACAGATGTACGGCATTTATCAACACTGCTCTGAATGTTTCTATATAAATCTTCAGATATACAAGGCATTTTTGAACTACTGAATGCCAGACTTCCTCTGTGTAGCAGCATCATACTGGAGCACCAAAATGCATGAGCAGAGAGCCATTCGCTAAAATAAGTAGCACCAGCATTTCTTTTATGGTATTCCAGGTTTTTTTCATTGAATTTATAAATGTCAGGTAGAGTATTTACCCATGAGTAAAGCAACGAGTCCAGGTTTTTGAATTCAGCAATGGGTGGCCAGTTTATTGAAGTAGGATGAGTATTTGCTCGGTTCATACATTTGTTCACATCACCAAGCAAGCCTACAATACGTATAAAGTAAGGCGTGATATTCACGAGAGAATTATCAGTAACGGGTTTATCGTAACTATTAAAGACGGTTGGAAAGTCTTGAATAATTCTAATTTCAGCTAGGACAGGGGGTCTAGCATCGATATCAGCTCTTTCTATACACTGAGGTCTATGTGTTCCAGCACTT
>MU622384.1:98360-117715 GCA_025399235.1 Backusella circina FSU 941 | reverse complement strand
ATGGCAGGATATAAAGGAAAGAGCAGAGAATTTGATGGTAAGCATCATCATGTTACCTTTTCTATATGCTAAAATGTGCTTAGATTGTTGATTTAATCCGTAATGACCTGGCACAAGTATGTCATCCCAAATCCGTTCGTGTACCCAAACTGATGAATGTGGAGAGCTATGAAAAAGTGCATCATTTAGTCTCTACAGTTCGAGGTCAACTTCGAGAGAACGTCACAGCTGTCCATGCAGTACAGACATGTTTTCCACCTGGTTCCATGACAGGTGCACCCAAATTGAGATCGGTACAGTTGTTGGATGATTTGGAACAGCAAAAGCCGAGAGGTGTCTATTCGGGGTGTTTGGGCTATCTTTCATTGGATGGTTCGGCTGATTTTAATGTTGTTATTCGTACTGCCGTAGCATCTACAAAGGAGAATGGCGCGGGTAGGTCTTACTTTATTGGTTCTATATAGATTATATGTGTTAGCTGATACCTTTTTCTTTTTTTTTAATTAGTTCAAATGTCTGTGGGTGGCGGTGGTGCTATTACCTTCTTATCTGATCCTGAACAGGAGTGGAAGGAAACTTTATTGAAGACAAAGAGCGTTGCACCAAGGTAAAACAGGATGGAATAGAATCGAAATAGGTTGTTTAATCATGTATTTTTCTTTAATAGTATAAAAGGGTTTCTTTTGGAGCAATAGTTGTTGTTAATAGTTACTTAATAATAAAACCTGTATTATTTAGACATGTCAAAAGGCGTGAATTCGGATAATAAATAATCCGATGGGTTTGGGAAGAAGATATTTGCCTTTCATCCCTTTACACGTACTGTACTTTCCTACTCCAATTTAGAATACATTTGGGTGATATCTTGCTATAATGCTATATTCACACTTATATACACACACGAGGTCAATTGATTGAAAACAAATTGAATTCCTATTGTAATGTAGTGTGGTTTTGGTACATAAAGACGAATATATCATATATATGAAAGCGGGTATTTCTACTGCTTTAACAATATACATTCCAAGGAATACTCTATAGTATATAAGGAAACGCTATTGAACTTCTCACTATTCAAACTATATATTGTCCCAAATGCGTGATTGGTTGACCCAAATTAGTAGTGACCCCTTTTCGTTTTGCCTGTCCCAAAATGCATTTCAAAAAAGTTTTTTTTTTTTTTTTTTTTTTTTTTTTTTTTTTTTTTTTTTTTTTAAAAAAAAAAAAGACAGACGACAACAATGTTGGATCCAAACGATGAGGAAGAATTAGAACTGTTCAGACAGTACGAAGAAGAACATGACTCAGATCCAGAAGAGAGCGCAAAGTAAATGATTTAATAAGGGATGATCATGGAAGGAAAAAAAAGCTAAAAAAAAAAAACTTTTTTAGTGACAGCTTGGATTCCGAAGAAGAAGATCAAATCTTGAGTGTAATACACTACGGTGTTGATAATAATAGAGATTTAGAAAATAAACGCAAAACTCAACAAGAAGGAGAAAAAGAAGCCTTGCAAAAGGAACGTGAAAGGAATATGACACAGCAAACACAAAATAAAAAAGAAGTGCCAACGCATACGCATATTCACTTTGATAGTCCAGGTAGTAGCCATGATTTTTCTGCTTCAAAAGAGTTGAACTTGGATGACGAAGAAGAGGAGGAAGAGGAAAATAACGATAATGAGAGTGAAGCATACTCGGATGAAGAGGAGGAAGAGGACTTTGATGAACAAGGATCAAGTACAGATCAATCTACCTCTTTACAACCCACACGCTACATTGATATGCGTGATAATAGGAAAAGACATATCGAAGATGAAGACACTTCAGAGGAGGAACGTGAGTTAAATGAAGAGCTAACACGCATCATTGATGAGCAAGTAAGATATATATTACAAAAGGAGATACATGAAATGGTGTAAGATATTGAAAGAATTGGGGGGGCATTAGACAGCTCAAAATAGAAAAAGAAGACCAAGAACATTTTCCGTGTTGGAAGAGCATAAAATGCAAACTATTTGTAAAAACTGCAGCCTTCCCGATCATGAACCCAAGGACTGTCAATTAGTAAGAGTGAGCCTTTATGTTTTCTTATTGAATTATTTTTAACTCATAAACCATAAAAAAGTGTCCTCATTGCGGTGGACCCAAGCATTCGACTTTTAGTTGTACTGGTACAGACTTTTGTAAGAGATGTAAAATGAGAGGTCATCATGCACCAGTAAGGATCATTCAGATAGATAGAGATATGAATAGAGATATACAAACATGTCTATTGCGTTGTATAGGAATGTATGAATCAACAAAATCGAAACTCATGCTCGCTATGTGGTCGATCTAACCACGTTAAAGAGGTAAAAGACTATATATATATTGGTATATATACATGGTATTCATATCATCATGAATAGAGTTGTCCAAATATATTACAAAGTTATGATGGAGAGACTAATTCCAGCACCAATCACACACCCTACTGTTATAATTGTAGTGATAGAGGACATTATGGTGATGTAAGCATATATATGTATATATACGGGATAGTGGTTATCAAGTAAAAAACGAGCTGGTGCTCATTTTTTGCAAAATTGAAAAACAAAAACAGGAATGCCCAAATTTACCGCAACGTTTAGTGGAATTATCATCTGCTTTCAGTAAATACAGTATTCGTAAAGAAAATAAACACGATCGCAAGTATGCTAGATATTCCATAGAGGATAACTCCAATGACTCGAATCAAGCCAGAAACCAAAGGGGAAATTATTACAAATCCTCATCATCAAACAACAACTACCCAACAGGACGTGGTCCCCCACAGCAATCTTCTCATCCCATACCATCCCATTCTGGTCATTTTAATAGGAATGGATCCAAAGCTGATAGATATAATAATAATAATAATAATAATAATACCATGCCCAGTAGACAGCAGGAACAGCGATCCTTCCAGCACAACTCGAATCCAACCCGATATCAAAATCAGAATTCAATGATCCCATCCAGATCAGGACTTGCTACCATATTTCAGACCCCAGCCAATCCAAATCGAACGGGCAGTAATAATTGGAAAAATGTAAACGAAGGACTACCACAACCTACTCGTTCTGGAACTGTAAATATTTCAACTAGTAGTAACAGCATGAGTAGTATGAATGGAAATGATCACTTTCCACGTAGTAATCATCGAGATTCATTACCGAATCCCTCATCAAGTGGCACTATTTCAGTCGATCCAGTGATAGACCGTGGTAGACCTAATGATAGCGGAGGTAGCCGATATCGTGGTGGTTACAATCCAAAAAGTCGTGGTGGTCACGGCGGAGGAGGCGGTCGTGATGGTCCACCTCGTGGAGGTGGTGGACGTGGAGGTTCATCTCGCGGTGGCGGACGGGGTGGTTCATCTCGTGGAGGAGGCCGAGGTGGTCGCGGCCGTGGAGGAGGAGGAGGAGGTGGTGGTGGAGGTCGTGGAGGAGGTAGCTCACACCGTGGTGGACGTGGCGGCGGTTCATATCGGGGTGGTTACTCCCACTAAATGCATATATATATATATATATATATATATATATAACTATAGGAGATTTTTGCTCTTTTTCTAGACTTGATATAAACTGTATATTTTTTTTTATTTATAACACTTTTGCCACCTCTTTACAGTTCATTGTTTGGTGATTTCGATGTTTAGGCTTAGTAAAGGCATGATATAGTTTTTAAATATTTTTATGAAAAGCCATGAGTGAAAATATTTATCCATAAAGATGTGAATATATACCCAATAGAGAGAGTGAGAGAGATGAAGTAGTTATTTTTGGATATTATCGTCTATGTGTGCCCCAACTCATTTTTTTGTTGGAACAAGATTGATCAAGCAAGATTGTTGTCATAAGCACGTCTGTATTTACAAACGATGGATTTCCAACATTAAAAGCCATAGGTATATCTATTTAAATGTCTATCGGATGGTACTTTCTATGTACTGTGTTTTTCAAATACTTGAGAGAAATGTTAATGAATGAGAATATGGCTTATATGAATTCTCAACTCATTTTTGATGAAAAAGGGTAGCCATAAGAGGATTGGTATCTATTTTTGTACATCATCCGAATATGAAGCACATTTATAGAAAGATAGATAAACAACTAGTGGCTATCCATTGATGTCTTTGAAATAGGATCAGCCAAGAGCAAAAAGTGTTAAGCCTATGTTTCTTGGCTTTTATAAATCGATGAGATCTATAAATAATGTATCTGCCCTTTGCCTCTATTTATACCCGAATTTAGATAAAGCCCTCTTGTTTATAAATTTGGCTCAGTCCAATATATTGATTTAGTCCTATACGTATTAATTGTCATGTAATTTATATGTTCTCTCTATATATAATGGTTCACGGTTTAGCGTATAAATACGTTGTTTTTTTTTCCTTTCTTTCTCTGTATTTTTTAACAAAAATGAAACTCATTTATCTTTTCTTGATGATCTCTTTGGTCAATCGCAATGTTCAAGGAGCACCAGAAAAGAAAATCAGCATTCCTATCACGAGAAATCCACACTATATACCAAATGCACAAAATCAAGTGCTAAAAGTTAACAAAAAATACAAAGTAGCACCAACTCAAGAGATGGGCGAAGTTCCTCTTATCAATTTCTATAATGATACTCTATACAGTGGCATTATCTATGTCGGTACACCCCCAAAGCCATTTATCGTTGACTTTGATACAGGATCCTCTGATTTTTGGCTCGGTATATTTGCATTTTATATACAGATAGTTTTTTTTATATATATATATATATATATCAATTTTTTACTTAGGCACTTCTCTCTGTTCTGGATGTGGCAACGAGACCGTGTACAATCCGTTCAATTCCACTTCCTTCTCTCCCAACGGTCTACCATGGCACACCTCATACGGCGATAATAGTACTTCATCTGGTGTATTACTTTACGATACAGTTGATATAGGCGGTATCACCCTTACAAACCTATCTATCTATGGTGCAACCGAGATATCAGCATCTCTCAATAGTCCTTCCACTGATGGATTGTTGGGTCTTGCATTTGATTCAATAGCTACGGTTCCTGGAATAAAGACTCCTTTTCAAGAGATGGTTGACAGGAAATTGATATCCTCTCCTATATTTAGTGTTTACTTTAGAAAGACAATCGACGGAGGAGATGATGGAGGAGGTATGTATAGCATAGCTATTTCCAGTGTGTTAAAATCCTAATCGTACTTTTATATATAGAATACATTTTTGGTGGTTACAATACATCACATATTGATGGAAGTCTTACTAAAATACCAGTCAACAGTACTTCTGGTTATTGGGGTATTGATATGAACCAGATCAAGATAAACGGAACCTCTTTTTTACATAAAACATCCTCTGCCATTGTTGATACTGGAACGACGCTTCTTGTATTTCCTAAAAAGCTCGCTCTTGACATCTCAAAGCACTACAATGCTACTAATAACGGTGATGGTACATTTAATATTAGTAAGTTATCAGTCCCTTCTTTACCATGATCAAATGTATTCAAACTCTTTATTGCCACCGATTCTAAATAGGCTGTAATCCAAACGACCTTCAGCCTTTGGACATTGAGCTCGGATCTACTACCTTTACAGTCCCACCAGATTCACTCATTTTTGAAAGACATCCCAACGGTTGTATCGCTGGCTTTATGTATAATGATTTGGACTTTACTATTCTCGGAGATGTTTTTATTAAGAATCATTATATTATATTCAACATTGAAGTCCCTTATATTCAAATTGCTCCTGTAAAGTAGCACTCTGTTTGTTTGCTGGGATATATAAAGTATTGAATATAAATGTAGCAATATCACATGTTCAATACACTGTTGACCACGAGGTAAACATACAACTCGATGACTTTGAATGGTACTCTCTACTATCTTGTAGTGACTCTAAACATTGCCATCCATTCTTATTATAATAAAACAAGGTTATAAAAGCAAGTGCATTGACTGTACATTAAAAAAGGAAATTCTGACATCACAAGGTTATGCGAAGTGGATGTTGTGATTTTATTTTTTTTCTCGTTGTCTTTTTTTTTTTTTTATATATATATTTCTCTCTCCTTCACTTTCTTTTTATTAATATTTCTCACATAGTCCTGTTTTTTATTTAAATCCTCTTCATTTATAACCTAGAAATGGCATCTTTAGCTCAGGAATTCACTCTTGAAATGGTTATTATCTTGGCAATAACACAATAGCAAACTCATTCACTTACCTATTTCTTCTTTTATGCATTTTACAATTCAACATTGATCCTTGATCAGTAGGCTTCTGTACCAAGAGAACTCATCAAAGATGCATTACGAGGTGAGTAAAGGAGAACAAAAAAAAAAAAAGGGAAAAAGAATTTACTGCGCAAGAAGTACTTATTATTCTTAAAAACAAAGGATTGTTACATTCCATCTTCTTTCACCGGTTATTGGTCAGTGTTATACCCCGAGAAATTAGAGTGTTGAATACTTCTGTGGTAAATATTGGACATAAATTTCGATAAAAAGATACCACTCACGCTATGAATTTAGTCTATTACAGACAGTCAAGAAGTAGAAGATCTAATAGAGGCGAAAATAACCGAGTTTTTACAGAATACCCGCTCTAACCAAGTAAAACAGGGAAAGGTACGCATTGACTATTTTTTTTTTTGGTTTTTTAGGGCCTATTTTTAATTATGAATGTGTAGTTGGTGGTGTTATTTTACGATAAGAGATTACAAAAGAATTGGTTTCAATTTTCAAAGTCGGAAGAGTTGGTTTGCTGGGAACAATGGAATATTATTTTAAATTTAACACAGCCATCACAAACAGAACAAGGTAAAATAAAAAAATGAAATAAAAAGAGGATTCTAAGTGCTTATCAACTACAATAGAGAAAGCAAAAGCATCAAGGTCAATAGAACGACAATTATCACAATGTCTAATGACAATATTAAGGATAGTGGATGATTATAAAGAACATATTCCATCAATCACTACAACTGAGGGCAATCCATTCCCTTATGAGATAACATTTAAGCCTGTATAATGAAATTCATTTCTTACAGTCTATTATTATGAGTAATGATATAATAAAGACACATCATTACCAATGAAATCCTTTTTTCCATTTTATTTTATTCATTGTATTACAACATAAAAGAAGGATACAAAATGCAGAAACCTTTTTATTTTTCAATCTTGGCAATTTCAACACCACCGGTAGCACCCAAAACACGTTTAATATCACCGTAGATGGCACTAAAAAAAAAACAAAAGCATTAAAACAGGATCAGCATTGTTGTTAAATCAATTGATACACTTACAATTGACCAGCAGTTAATGTAGCAACCATGACAATACGAGGTCCAAGACCCAAGAATAGACCAGAAGCACCAAGTTTACCGGCCATACCAACAAGGCGGGAGGTGAGTGATTCACCAGCGACACCCTTTTCCTTGTTAATCTTGGATAATAGAGTATCAGCAGGTTGGGATACAATGGCAGCAACTGTACCAGCAACGATACCCGAACCGAGGTTAACAGCAGTCATGGTAGAGGGTGCAATTTGGTCCTTGGGGGTATTCATTCTCTTCAAAATAAATTCACTGTATAAACAAATAAACAAATAAGTTGGTTACTTTCCAAAACCAACGTATATATATATATACGTATGTATTCCATAAAAAGAATAGAACTTACGCAGTACGTTCATAAACGACAAACTTGGCCATGGTGTAAGGTACTTGTTTGAACAAAATAGGTCCAAAACCAGAGTAAAAGCCCTTCATCACACCCTCCTCCTTCAAGATTCTGCTGAAACCACCCAGGAGACCATTGGCAAAGGAAGGTTGAGAGACGAGACGAATACGAGTGGCCTCCAAGGGACAAAGGGCAACATCAGCAAAGAATTCTGCAATAGCAGAGGCACCGAGGTAGATGGCGGTACGGTTTTCAGAGGCCTTTTCAACACCAATGGCATCAATGGCTTTCTTTTTCCAGAATTCATAACCGCCAAACTTGAAGGCACCTTGAAGGAAGTAACCAGCAGCGGTGGGACCGAAACCGGTCAAGAGGGCACCGGCACCTTCAGCAGCGATGACTTGACGGAAGCCGGCAATCATACCCTACACACACAAAGGTTTAGATGCTGTCGTTCCGTATTTTTCCCTTATCACACACACCCCAGCCGTTCCTTAATTTTTTGTTACTCCTTTTTTTTTTATTGTTTGTTTACTTTGTTATAAATTTCGGGAGATAGCTGGATTCTAGTCTTTACAACATCTACAGGAGTCTATTTGATGATATTAGTACCAAGAATGGGCTTGAAGCCTGCTTGTATATCTATTTATTTACCCTATACATATATATGAGTTGAGTTGCAAGTTAAAATAACAAAAGAAAACTAGACTTACATTGCACCGTGAGTGACACCACAGCAGATAGCACCGGCAAAGGCAAAGCGAGCATAGAGACCAACACCAGTGGGTGCGGGGCCATCAACGGCAGCGGATGGAACAATGAAATGCTTCTTCATATTACTTTGCGAAGGAAACATGCTGTATAGAAAAGAAAACAAAAAGGGATGGAAAGGAAAATACTACCTCAGGAACAAGGATAACAAGGGCACCTAACAGTCACAGACTAGTGAAAAACCGAGAAGAACTTGCGTCATATCCAATATCATTGTTTGTTTGAGACACGCAGCATATTTATTTACACTAAAATGGGTTTACTTTTGAATATTATATAAAACAATAAAGAAAAAAAAAAAGTCATCTACAAAACTACAAGTGATATATATCTCCTCTTTAAATATATATGCTGCTGGTAATGAATTTATTACAATATATGCTAATTTATAAAGGCTGTGTCAAACCAACCATTCTCTTATTCCAACCCTTCAGCTCCTTCTGTGTTTCATCATATAACCTATGTATACCCTCTGTCCTCTCTGCCTGTAAATGCTGTCCATAACTCGATATATTCATCATATTAAATAATACATCGTACTCCAAACACAATACACGCACCATCCATTCACTACCACTTAGCACTTCATTCTCTAGTTTGGGTTGCAGCATATTGATGACACCGTATTTATCATTAATCCAGGGACAGTAGGATTGATGACTGTGTATGGCATGGAATGGGGTGTTACTATTGGGCTGAAATGAGTGCTTAGCAAAACAGAGGTCGCAGTGTACGGCTGCTAGTTTACAGGCAGATCGCCAACCGAAGAGGGCCAAGAGGTAGGCGTCTTTATAGTTGGAATGGGTTGGTACTGCATCCGTAGGCTTACCACAATCCATGAGGCCTTCGCAGTGTTGTATCACATAGTCAATCTTATCTAGTACTGTATCATCCTAAATTTTAATTTTTTTAGTATTTTGTTTATTTATTTGTGATGGTTTTATTACCAAGGGAGGTGTTATCTTGGGGATGGCATCTGCAAACTGCAATAGGTTGCTTGCTTCCTGTTTAAATCTTTTGAATCCTTCTGAACGTACTTTGATATTCAAGGAATAGAGTCTAGATTTGCACATGTTTTGATGCCACTGACAGTCGGCTGTGTGCTTGTCGTAGAGTCCATTTTTGTATTCTTTGATGGTTTCCGTTCCTTTTTTTTCGTAAAACAATGAATAACCCCAAGATAACAACATTAATAACATGAATTAATTACCCAATGCTGTCTTGTTATACTCTGCTTTCCATCGAATCACCTCAACCTCGTTTTTACAGTCCAAACATTGAATAATACAGGTGGTTGGACTGTCCTTTGATAAAGTATGTGTGTCATGCCAGCCATGTAGTGCACATTCTAAGGCAGTAAGTGGTCGATCTGCGGTGATGTAGAGAGTGGAAAAGCTTTCTAGTCTTTTCATAAAGGCAGCTTTGTCGTTAATGGTGCTTATGGGTGCTTTGTAATCACTAGGTACTATTTTTGTTTTCTTTAGACTGTCATCAACGAAGGGAGATTAGTAACCATGTCGTTAACTGATGGTTGTATATATTACTTTGCTACTTTTAGGTCATGTTCAATCTCTGTAGAAAGTCTCTTTAAACTGATAAAAGTCTTGGTCTTTATTCCATCGTGTACTTGATCGGTTTTCTCTATTAATTGTTTTACAATGTCATCCAGATCAGGCTGATTGTTTTCGCTCATTTTATTTTAATTATTGTAAAGTAAAGTAAATATAAACAACTCGTTCTTGGAATAATATGGACGCGCTTGCAGTCACATGATCGGAATGAAAAGAACTTACAAAACATAACCATTTGCCTAATATAATAAATTATCAAGAATAGTAAAGTCTGATCCAAGTAGTGACGATGCTAGGATAGAATGCCTTTTGGTTTTGCTACCATTAAAAGCCAATATTAGAAAAAGTTTAAATTGATTTGTTTGAGCCTATTTGATTTTTCATTACACCTTTTATGACTTTATATTGACATTCCATTCGAATATTTTGCCACAATAAACCCATCCGCTTTAATCAAATGATCCAATACTGTTTTATTCATGAAAAGTGGCATACAGAAAGAATCCTTTTATTATAAATGAAAAAAAAGTAACTATTCCAAATTAAGAAGACTACTTCAATGGGATTATAGAGTAAAAGAGTGGATGAGAGGTGTATATAACATATTCAGAACCCCCGTTTATTGCGATTCATCATTCTTATCCTCTTTCTATCATGGCAGAGCCAAGTTTCCTATAAAAAGAGTGCCCTTTTTTTTTATAGAGGATGTGTAGAACTCTTTTCTTTTTCAGTTTTAACTTTTTATAATGCAAATTTCATTCAAGTCAAATCTCATCTATTTTGGTGTGATTCTTTTAGCATTGTTTACCATTACACATGCATCCAATTTAGAAAGACGTGGTAAACACAAGAAAGGATCTAAAGGTCGTACAAAGGGTCTTCCACCAGTCCATCCCAAAGGTGCTCATCTTAAAGGTGGTCGAAAGGGAGGTCATGGAGTCGGAGTACCGGGTGGCACTCGCTCAGGGTTTGCTACTTTTTATTTTCTTCAAAAGAGTGGACAGCCTTCATGTGGTGTACAGGTACGATCAGATGATATGGTGGTAGCACTTTCAAGACAAATCATGGGTGGGTATCGTGGAGGAAACTGCGGGAAAACGATTAATGTGCATGGTGAGCATGGATCTATTACTGTCAGGGTGGTTGATACTTGTGCTAGATGTGGTCCTAATGATATTGATCTCTCTCCAGAGGCATTCAGAAGGATTGCAAACAGACAGAAAGGGAAGGTGAGAGTGTCTTGGTCCTTCAATTAGTGCGAGTCTCTCTTATTTTTTTGTATCGTTGGTGATTCATATCTATTTTTTTCCTCACCTTCTAAAATTTTGTAATTATAGTATTATAAATCAATTCCAAATTAAAAATATATAAGAAATGGTATTATGACTGTCACAATGCGAGAGAAAAAATAGCTACACATTATATACATTTAATTAAGTTATGATGTATTATCAAAACTATAAATCTATATATCCCTTCCGTTTAGGTGAATCGTAAATAGCCTTTTAGTTAACAGCTACTACTATTTATGTATACTTATGGAATGAAGAAAATAGAGTGGAATTCCCCCTCTTCTCTTCCTGGATAATCGGCTTTCATTCAATACGGATAGTGTGATTAACTCTGAAAACTATGGGGTTTGATACATGATTTCTTTTATGAAAAGACACTTTGAACAATATACTCTATATTTAATTTACTTCTATATTCAAATACTATGCACACCTCTATAGTATTACTACAAGTTATGTAACAAATCACTTACAGTCGTTCCATTCTTGATTCAGCCAATTTCCGGAGATTTAGCTGTATATTTGCATTATAAATTTAGACAAAGGTGTCCGAATTTATTTTCGGAAGTTGTCCAATTATTTTTTGATATTAGTCTGAATCGATTGTATCTTTTTTTTTCTATTTATAATAACTTTGATGCATAGATAAAACAAGTATAGCTTATTCCCATATTAGCCTTTTAATCCCCATTCTGTTCTTCTTAAAGTAAAGTCTATAAATATGAGATTTGTTGCAATATTTGATCTCAAGAATTTTATAGATGAAAGGAGAAAATAATCAATCTGAAAAAGGGTCGTGTCTGATAATTAGGAATCTAAAACTTTCTAAGCAATACAAAAATGATAGTGAAAATAAATAGAGGAGTGGAAAAGAGGCCCCGTGAAAAAGCCTATCTTTCGTTTTATTACTTAAAGGTAAAAGTTATGACTTTAAAGTCATTCAAAAGTTCACAATAAGTTGGAAGTTTGCTCACCACCATCCTTCTGTCGTACAATCACTGTTCCTGGAAGTCACATTATTCATAAAAAATTACTTGGTTTAACTTTACAAACAAAATAGCTAGTTTGTAAGAAATATTTTTTTATTACTATTTTTCCCTCCTCTTGTCTAAATATATACCTATTTCCTCTTATATTGTATTTTGTTATTCCCTTCCTTCTTCTTTTTATATAAAAACACATAACAAGAAAGAGGAGTGACTTTACTGTTATAGTGACGACACTTTGGGGTTTGTGCTCTATTACTCCACGTGATGAATTCTTGTTCTTGATTTGAAGTCTGATGTAATTGTTATCACGCTTCAAAATTGTATAAAAAAAAGCAACCTGAAAGAAAAAAGAAAGAAAAAACAAATATAGACACGAAAATATCTTTTAATATAGGCATAGTGCTATAGTATTTAGTATAACTACTTTCATTGCGTAATATATTCTAAAAAGTGAAGCTGTTGCTATTTTACTCACTTGCCATTATAAATATGGAAATACTATTGTTTTATTACTAAACTAGATCCCGTATTTCTCACGTAAGGAAGCTTTCGTAAAAAAAAAAAAGGGAAAAAGATCTACACTGGTGTTTTTACACACCTATTTGAAAGGGTAGATAAAGTTTTCTTTTATTGATCTCTAAATAGAGCCAATTTACAAATCGACGATGTTTTATTTTTATATTTTGATATCAACATTTTAAGCCCTCTTTGTCTTAAATAATTATAATAATTTACATAAAGAATTGAAGAAAAAGGGACAGATCAGACAAATTCATGTGACTTTTACACAATTTTCGGGCTTGTGACACTCTCTTCCACAGTTAAATGTATTTCTGCGTCGGTGTCCGATTGGCCAAAAAGGAACGTGCAAAAAGAATCTTTTCACATCTTTTACATCCCTAGTTCAGTTGTACGCTCCCCGTGGAAAAAAAAAGGCATTTTAATTTTAAAAGTAGCCTAATTTTTCTTTTTACGTTTTCTCTTCTCTTTTCTCTTTCCTTCTCCCGCATTTTCCTTGATCTATAGACATAACACTATCAATGGAAGAGCCTCAGCATAATAACACCCGCCGACACTCGATAGCAAAGGCTACCACCACTTCAGCACAACTCGCACCTCCTTGTCAAATTCGATCTCGATCTCACTCAATACCAACCGAATATGCAACACAAATTATGCTTTCCATGAACGAAAAGCTCAAGGAAATAGAGGCTTCAGATAAATCTGGATTCATTCGTTATGTGGATGATCAGGTACATGAAACTTGGGATAATGCAAAAGCTGTGATGGTTGGAGCTCAACGACTATTACAATTCCATGAACTACCAATAGAGTGGCAAGAAAACGAATATATTTTATCAGGGTAAAGTGTTCATTCTTTTTTTTATTAATTAACATTACTCTTCCTTCGTTATTTCTTGTTTTTGTTTTTTTCTACCTTTCACCCCTTTTAATTGTCGGATCATTAATGTCCCCACTTTTTCCTTTAATAACCATCTTGTGTTTTTCTTCTCCGATGATGATATATCGGGAACTGAACTTTATAAATACATGTAATTAAATGGGGATTTTTTTTTTAATCTTATTACATATAGCTATCGCTTTTATCAAACGGGTGATGCTTGTCTACGATCCATCTTTATGATTCACAATGAAACAATGAATATATGGAGTCATTTATTGGGTTTTATATTCATGACCTGTTTAAGTATTTATGGATTTCACGTAAGTATCACTTAGTTCTATTTTTTTTATTAATTATAGTTATATAAATCATGTATACATGTAATTAATTTCTATATAAAAAAAACAGCGTCACTTTCCCGAAGCAAGCACCACCGATCGAACCGTATTTGCGACTTTTTGTATAGCAGCACTCAAATGTCTATTTTGTTCATCACTTTATCATACATTTATATGCCACTCGAGTCATAAAGTCAAAGTTTTCTCGGCCACGTTGGATTATATGGGAATATCGTTTTTAATTACGGCATCAGTGCTGATCACTGAGTATTATGGATATTATTGTCGCCCTTTGTTTCGTACACGATACATGGTATTTACAACTGCTATCGGAAGTATCGGAATTTTTGCCCCTTTTTTACAGAAATGGGATACAAAGGCTCTACGCCCTTTACGTATCGCGGTGTTTGTGTCTATGGCCGTTTCTAGTGCACTACCTGTGTTTCATCTTGTGTATTTAAATGGATTTAGGGCAACTTGGACATTTTTTGAAATGGCTGGTGTCAGTGTGGCCATGTACATTTTGGGTGTCATTGTTTGTAAGTGTTTTGAAATGTCGAATCGAATCAAAATCAGAGAAATTAACTTGTGTTATTATTAGACGCAAACCGCTTTCCTGAAAAAATGTATCCAGGTCGATTTGATGCTACTGGGCTTACCAGTCATGCAATCTGGCACGTATTCGTATGTCTTGGTATTTTTGTAAGTGTTTTTTTTTGTTTTTTTTTTTTTTAATATTGGATTCTTAATTAAAAGGACTCACCATTGTCGTTAGTTCCATTACCAAGCATCTTTACGCTTTTATGCCAACAGATATACTTATGGCTGCCCTACAATCCCTAGAGATTAAAAGAAAACAGCAATAGCGACATGTCATTTACACATCCATAAATACCTCCCCTTTTTGATACAGTTATTTTTAACTCTCCTTCAAATACATCCATGTAAAAACAGCCTCCTTCATATCCCTCTCCCTCATTATTCCCCTTATTATTATTAATATTTTTTTTTTGGTACACCCATCCATCTCTAAATAGGATATGGCCAAAAACCTTTGGGTTAGAAACAAAATATCTATTTAAACTCCAATTACGATTGATTTTTTTTTTTTTACTTTTTTGGAAAATGATATCCATGTGAAATGGGGTGTGAAATGGTATATACTCGAAAGAAAAAAGGTTGATTAATGGAATCAAGTATTTTGAAATCTAGTGCAACATGATCGGATCAATTCTTATGTGTGAATAGATATGTTCGCTGTGTTATATTTTTATACCTGTCAATAATAAACAGAAATATATTAGTCTCTTTTTATAAAGATATGCCTTTTTTATTCTAGCTGTTACAATTAAACAAAACTGTTCTACAACACTATATTTTATGAGATGTAATAATGGGAAGCTTTTAATTAGAATATACCTCTTCAGATTTTATATGGTTCTATATCTTGAATGATGATATTATCCTTGGTGTACAAGTGAATGGTTGTTATTCTCTTTTTAAAATAAGAAAAAGCATCGTAATATATAGTAGAGTGATTTGATATTAATTGTTATAGTAGGTTTCGAACTCGTCTTATATGTAATGAATCAAATTGGTGAAAAATGGTTCCGCATGGGACTTTTCGCTTCTAGCTATTTCCCCATCCCTCAACTGGATTTTAGCCAATTAATATTGCTATACCATTCACTAAAAGAATATAAAGTAAGCAAAGCACATTCAGACTATAATTTTTTTTCTAGGATCTTGTTGAGAGAGTTATCTGTAAAATGTAAAGAAATGAATAAAATGAAACTCCAGTATCTTTTTTAGTTTTATAGTTTTTTTTCTACACTTTTACTTGTTGTAGAAGTATAATATATTGACTATGTGGAGGATAACTTAGAGGATCGATCATACCTTGTACAATCGGGTCCATACGCTATTTCCATCTTCGATTCCGAGAATAACCTCATTTTTTTTATTAGGTTTTTTATTAGGTTCAGGCTTTTCCTAAAGATTATTCTTGAGTTCCTTTTAACCAAAGTGTTAGCATATCCAAAATAAAAAAAAAATCGATACCATCAGTATAGGTAGACGTTGTTGAATGTGTGCAACATACACATAAATGTTTAGATACACAATAATAGATATTTTTGCTACTTTGACATATAATTCATGAATATAATGAATATTTTATATCCATCATCGTCAGCATGACAAGCAAGCAGTCAATGAAGCACCATAGATAATAGTATTGTGCTTTTCTCAAATCTAATCTCAACTTGTGCATATTCGCTGCCGTTGCCACCGGGACAGAAAACAAAGGTATAATACACGCTCCTGTAGAAATAATGGTTTTAACGCTTCTACTATAACTGGAGAAAGTGGGATTATGACTTTCTACACTTTCAAGTGAGATAGATAATGCCTTGAAGATAATAGACAGTGTAAAAATAAAATAAGGTAATAGTTTTCAAAAAAAAAAAAAAATACTGATAGAAACCTAAGTTTATTTTCGCCAAGTGCTCCGCAAAGAACTAATAAAATATGAGCACTACAGGACATGTCAGCAATAGTCACTATCTTGAATACATGATGAGAGACTAATTTTAATGTTTTTGAACTCAGTACATCATAGATATAATATAAATTGTGCATGAATAGAAAGACATCAATATACAGATTTTATTTTGTAATAGCACTTTCATATTTGTCTATTATATTTTTTGTACTTCTCTAGAAAATATTTATGCCGATGTTAATGACATGTATATTATTGAAAATATAAAAAGAGATGGAAGGGTCTATTTCATCTTTATTTACCAATTTGCTACAAGGATTCGAGAAAAGAATGTTGGATAAAAACATACCTTAACTTACTACAGTAAGTCTCTTTGATGAGAAAAATGTGTCGTCATAATAACAGATATCCAATCAGCACAGTTGAAGTAACTTTTGTATAAAATCCATTGACATCAGATTTTCTAAAAAAAAACACCTTTCTCACCTACTCTTTTTTACAAAGAAAAAAAAAAAAAAGATAAGTTTTTCAAACTATTATGCTATTAGAAATCACAGACTTAATCTATTTTTAGTACTTCACAGGTAATCTGCTCCATGATATCCTTCGCTTGGTGTAAGCGTTGTAAGAAAGGTAAAAGAAACCAAAGTTATATCGAACTGTTTGTAGTTTATCGAAATTTACTCAGTCATTGTGATACTATAGCCTTCTCTTTGTTAACTATTACACTAAGGATATACAGAATTAGCCTATGCTATATTGGATATGGGTTGCGTGCAAGCGCGTTGCATGTACGATATAGACTCTATAGGATATGCCGATTTTTATAGTAAACGTTGATATTGACTCGCATACGTACGCTGTGTGGTGCTATCGCGTGGCCGTGGGGCAAGTACCAGTATTGATCGTATCAATAAATAAACGTTTCTATGTATATTTTGATTCCTTGAATCCTTGAGTCCTTGAATCCTTGAATCCTTGAATCCTTGAGCCCTCTTCATGCTATTGGTCTTGCAAATATATATGGTCGTTCAACGAATGGAGATAGTTACTATTATGACAAGCCTCTTCATGCTATTGGCCGTACAAAATCATACGATGGTTCAACGAATGGAAATATTTACTATTATGACAAGCCTCTTCCAATCATAATGCATTTGACTCCCAAATAAAACAAGTGATCGTCCTAAGCAAACTTGGTGCAGATAAAAAAAAAAAAAACTAGTTAATATAATCAACATTGATAATAAAAGATTTCGTTTTTATTTCATTTTAAAATGCAGATCCAAAAAAATATCATTACTTGTATGTTCATTTCATTTTTCTTTGTGCACATCCTTGAACTGCTTATTAAAAAAAAAAAGACTTGGTGACATCATTTGACGTTTCTTATAACACTGTTATGTTGTCTTTTTCAAGAATATGAGAAAAAGTTTCAAATTAGTGAGAAGTTTTTTTTTTTCAAATTTTTGAGAAAAAGAGAATATTTAATGAGAAAAGATTGATGAGAAGAAAATTGAGTAAAAGGGGAGACTAAGGGGACAGAGCTAAAGGGGACTAAGTTCATGATCCAATTCAATGAATAGTAATAAATGGGCGTATGTTTAAGTGTCTAAATGGATCTCATTTATCATATACTTTAGATCAATTCATTGGAGACGTATTTCAGTTAACAGCATCATGGATGGTAACTATAATTTTTTCTCAATTTCTTGAAAAAAACAGCTGTCAATTTTCTTGTTATAAATTGTTCAGCGCTTAAATAAATCTGGCTACATTGTGTGGAATTCAGTATGTTCATTGTGATAATGAGATAAAGATCATTCATTTAAAACTACTCGTTGTAATTGTTAGCAATCCACTCTTTAAGCTATTTGTTGGTTCCATTATACTTTTTTGGTGAACAGAGGTCTAACATGATATCTTTTTTGACCAAAAATGGATTTCTGATTTATCTCTATCTTACATCCACAATTGACGATTTCATTGATATACCTTTGTTTTTTATCTGTTGTGTGCTGTTACTACAGAATTTACTACGAAACAAATTCACAATGAAGGAGTTGAAAACGCATTTTTTTTTATAGATTTCTATATACAGCAGAAAAAAACAGTACATCAATGATAAATCGAAACGTGTTCATAGCACATTGTTCGTCCGAGAGACTAATCAATATTTTCATATCATTGTCTTGTGCTTAACATTTATTTTTCTGAGAGATTAATAATAACAATGTAGTATATTTTAAGTTGTACTTTAAATACTTTGGATTAGCTGTTAAGAATCCAATTTGATTAGAATAAAAGCGAAGCAATGACATTCTCTCCAACCTAGTTAGATTAATCCATAGTATTTCTTAATAAAATACATTCATTTTGAAAAGAAATGAAACAAAGCCCATAAGACATTGATATTTAAAACCATCATTCTGATAATAGCTATTTCAAAACTTGGATTCAGCGCTTACCTGCTTTTTTACTTAAAAATGAATACGCCATTTTTTTTTACCATTTATGTGCTTTGACTAACCATATGTAGAGATGCACACTTGGTGCTACTGTGCTTCTGGCTATTTAATGGTAACATCAAAGATTATCATTTTTTAAAACCATTTTTTATATCCCCAGCGTTATTTTGTAAAGGAGGGTGTATGGTAAATATTAAAAGATATATTATACCTGTAAGTCACTGTCTATTCTGACTTTGTAGTGGTAGGAAGATTTTATTCTACTCCCCGGTCATAGTTAACCTTAATATTTAATCCGAAAAG
>MU622384.1:83904-98335 GCA_025399235.1 Backusella circina FSU 941 | reverse complement strand
TGCTTCGCATTATGTATGAGTCATAAAGTTTTTACCCGGCTTTTTATTTTATTTTGTTTAAGGAAAGAAAAAGTTCAAGAATAACATAAGGATATTATAACTCTACGATATCATTGATTATAACTGCATAAAGCTGATTTTTTCATAAACATTAGCCTCCACATTATGTAAAATCCAAGTAAAATAAATGTAGAACTTACATGTCTGCGATTTAATTCTTATTGACTCATTCACCCACAAGCTTCTACTCCTTTTTTTTTTTTGTCTCAAATAGCTGTGTAGCAATATAACAATTTCCCCTGAATAAAAACAATGATATTTTAATCATAAAACATACTTTAAAAATTTATTATAAGAAAATAATGATTTGGCAAAGTGAAAAGGAAAGTTATGATAAATATAAAGAAATATTCCAGTAATATAATAAATAGTAATAGTTAAGAATATATCACATTTTTGCTGCTGATCGGCTAAATGCAGGACCAGTATCAACCAATTCATCGATTTGATCAAGGAATGTTCGAATACCTGAAAAATACTCGGGGCCTAATATTCCTCCTCCATCATCATTGGTACTATCGCTGTTAAAGCTGAACAAGGAACTCTGTGTTCGAGTTTTAGATCCATCAACTTGGAAGCGGTCTTCAACTATAGAAAAATAATCGGAGCTATTTGGATCTATACTAAGTGTATGTAGTAGCTGGATAGCATCCTCCCTGGAATCAAGAAAAGCTGGAAAATAAACTCGAACTTCAGTTTGATTGCGTATAACTACCCTAAAGTCTCCATGCTGTTCTAGCTTTTGAAGCAATTGTAGTACGTATTGAAGATGAATTTGGTATAACCGAGATACTGATTGAACTGACGCTATAAATGATGCATCTAAACTACCTGTAGACCATGCAGTGTCATTACTGTTGATGTATAAATTAGCGAACCGCGACGTATCAAGAGTAATTAGAAGATAAACAGTTGTTATCTCGTTGCCTTTGTTGCTTTTATTTGAATGATGGCTAACAGTAGATCCATGGGTATCCTTTTCTTTTTTTCGCACAGGATGATGGTCATGTATCATTGGTTTTGTCCTACCATGTTTACCATGATTTTTACGCTTTCCTAGCCTATGGTTATAAAGTGAGGAAAGCTCATCATGGCAAATAATAGAATCCAATTTCTTTGTTTGTTCCATACTGTTATTTTTGTTGGAAGAGGTTTTATATTTACGAGATGAACTGGGAGGAATAACAGACTCGCGTCGAACTAATCTAGGACTGCCAGCTCCATTGATTGATTCGTTGTCAGAAGAGGAGACGCATTCTTGGCTTACAAGCTCACCCATTCCTTTACACTGGTTTTGCACAGCAAAAATACGGTTGTAGCTGATTGGGTTCTCTTCTAATTGCTCATGTCCTTTATTCATAGAAGCTCTTGATTGGTTCTCACTGGAACCTTCTGATGCTGGTGTGGGTGGTTGATTCATTTTCCCACCAGCAGAAGTAAATATACGAGAAGAAACATGAGTGAAAACATTTGTTTGGTTTCCACCAGCTGTCGCAGTTGTGTTTTGAAACAATGTCACACAAGGCGATTTAGTGGTTGAGAATTGACGAGCGAAGGCTGGGTTACGACCGCCAAGAGTAGCAGTTCGAGGGAAACCCCATGTCAAACCAGTCATGGTCATAGTAGAACTAGTGGTGGATGGGTTATAAGGGCTACCAGACATCATGGTACGGAGTTGCTGACCAGGAATAGGGGCATTCCACATACGCTGGTTTAAGTTGAGTGGGGAAAACACCTTAACTACTGGAAAGTGATGCTGAATAGCCTTGAGTAGCCTAGCTTGCTGTTCATATGCTTTAAATGGTTGATTAAACTGTTTTGTTGGGTTTGGAAACACAGCTTGAAAAAATCGGCTCTGAGCGTTGGAAAAAAACAAAATTGATTGTTGGGTTGGCTGTTTAATTTGTATTATCTGATTAGCTGTATGCGGCTGCCGCACCAGCTCAGTTATCTTTGTTTCAAAGTAGTGCCGAAGCTGGTGAAAAGACACAAATATCTTGGAAGGTCGTAGCATTCTAGAGATACTGTGTATTCATACTTTTAAAACAAATGATAAAAAAAAAAAGAGAAAAAGAAAAGAAAAGAAACTAAGAAATTAAAATATTTTGAATTGCGTTTTCTTGGAGCCATGTGACGTGTCTAATGGCCAATCATAAACCAATCATTTTATACTTGATGCATGACAAACGATAGGTTCACTAGTTTTTTTTTTTTTTTGATAAGCAAACAATGTAACAGTATGAAGTATTTCTTGCATTATACTTTACTTGGATGCAATTTGATAGTTGTTTTAAGAACCCAAGTGAGAGAATCAATACCATTCATCAATCTAATATAAAAATTTTACTTCAGCAAGTCATGCTGACCTATGTCTATTTTCTTTATTAATATTAATTTGTTTAGGTTTTATCGTTTTCTCCTGCGACTCCCTTACTCCTGGAACTATAAAACATTATAATAAATATCATGACACAGGTTTATTTTATGCTTTAACATTACTAGATTGAGTTTTTAAAGCATTCCCAGCATTGGTGTTGGATTAATTTTACTTTATTTTTCTACCTCCGATCAGACTGTAGACTTAAAGATTTTGATGGTAAATCTTACATCGGATTTTTTAAAGTGTTTGGTCTAGCACTGCTTGGGATGCTCTTACTAGCCTAATCAAACTAAATCCAATAAAAAATAAACTTTCTTCCATTAAAGCTTTTAAATCATGAGGAGCATGTGGTATTAGACCCTATGATCCTTTGTTATATACATGTTATGATAATCAAATATACTCTATATACCATCGAACTAGCATTTAATAACATTAATTTGTAGATAATACGATCAATATCCATGAACATCTCCATAGATCCTTTTTTCTTGGCCTAGTTACTTCGGTTAAATTTTTTCCGTTGGTGTTCAGGTGATTCTTGCTCCACAGTTATTTATGCTTTGATTTCGAATGCAATTAAAGAAACTACTTTGCATATTTGGCTTAGTATTCGATAGTACTAATGATTCGATACAATGTGTCAAAAATAATATAAAGTCGCTACTTTATCTATCCCTGATTTCTCATTTTGAGTATTGTTTAGCAGCCAAAGCAAAGCGAAAAGACTCTTTGCATGAGAGTTATGTAAACCGTTTATTATCCCGGTCAATAATGTTAGAGTCACTCATCTTTCTCATGGTGTTTGTAATATTTTGAGAAGCGCATTTTTGAAACTGAATTTTAGTCTCTCAAATAAAATATTAAAATTGAGGCTTATATAAATAGTATAGGAGATCTTTTATACAAAATGAAGGGTTGATGAATGGAGTATTATAAGATATTTCTAGTTTCAGCTTTATATTTCTATGAAGTTAAATATTTAAAATATGGTTGAAAATAATTTAAGTTTTAGTTTCTTATAGACAGTGTAAATTCTTTCTATATTTGGTATGTACTTTTGTTGAATATATCATTTCTGAATCTGTATAAAAATAACCTTCGTTTATTTATTATTCTTTCCAAACTGTCCTTCTACTTGAGGACTGACAATATCATATGTTGACACTGAACTCTCTTTCTTTCTCTTTCTTTTGTTTCTTACCTTCCTTGCCTATAAGTGTTGACACTGAATTACATTTGGAATCAAATTGATGCGAGAGAAGATAAAGACTTGGAACTGGATATGCTCGGAACTATCATGCATGTCCACTTTAAAACTATAGATTATTGATTTTTTAAAATGTGTATGCCTCCACAATTAATCTGGTATTTCTAGTTTTATATCAAGATCTGAAAATCTCAAACAATCAAAACTTTTACGTTATTAATGAACTTTTTTTATATTGTTTTAATAGCGAAATATATGGGTAGTTTAATTAAATGTACATGTTCGGTATATACTTAAGGATACTTCAGAGTAATGTAATTACTTTAAAAATCTTGATATTTATTGATGAAGACTTGGTTACACATAATGTTAAAAAGGTGGCGTGTTTAAATTCCTTAACATTTTTGTATTTCTGATGATTAGACTCCAGCATAATCTAAAAAATGCGGAGAAGTGGACATTTATATGGTTTTCAATTAGGCAACTGTTTTCAGAGGAAACTGTAATTATTATAAAACTATGGTTTATATCAGTTTTTTTCATTCAACTTGATTTATTCAACAAAGAAAAAAAAATATGACATTCATTTATCCTTTCATCCTTTTTATATATACCAACGAATCGCATGTGTAAGAAATGATGGAACTCACTATAGTCAAAGATAAAATATATTCTTTTAACGCATTTAAGAATATTCCATATTTTGTTATTTTCACTCACTCACTCACTCTCACACACTCACACACACACACACTCTCTCTCTCTCTCCGTATTGGACTATAATGTATTTTAGTCCTTGTAATGCCTTATATTCTATTATTTGGCTTGCTCATTTAAGTGTACTGATCGACCAGATACAAATATCATATCCAAGAGGGGAGGGTTAACAAGAAATTTTATTTAAACTTAAGTGATGCCCCACACCTTACTTAAAAAATATCTCCTAATAGTATCACTGTGATTCTCAAATTCTGATTGATAGCATAGAGCAACTGTCAGTCAAAGTGGTACACAGAATAACATTTCTTATTCTGAGAAGTTATTTATATCGACGGCCTCTTTCTTTTTTTTTTCTTCTTCTTCTTCTTGTTCTTTGTTCTTATTTCTATTCTTAATGAGCTAAAATTTAGTTTTGTTGACAATGTTAACGAAGTATTAGCTATAGATCAATAATTTTAAATAATACTTTATGTCAGGTACGGATCCTCTACTGCTCCTTAACAGGTTTTCGTTTACTATTACAAAGTCATTTTCCTAGTTTGTCTAAACGGCGATGGAAAATTATATCGCAATCTTGACTTTCTTTTGATAATTCTTTTCCTTCAATCCTTTGTTGGTGCAATTACGTGATATCTCTTAGAAAGAGACATGTGGGTTAACTGCTTTTTAGAGCTTAAATTTCCATTTGCTTTAATAAGCATTTGTCAATCAATTATTTCCCAAATTGGCCATGCGTCCAGGGTACGATTACCATCGATAATCCATTAGATAAAGTAACCGTGTCACATTATGAAATCTGAATACAAAAATATACGAACGCTTACATATTCTTTTATTTCAAAACATTTGACCAAATATGCTTTAAGCTATGATAAAAAGCATGTTATCGTAAGATTTTTTCTACAATTTAATGCGTTTTGGACTAACCAATTTAACATTATCTAAACCTTGTTCAACAGTTTATTTTTTGTGTGACAATCTTGGCAACGAATTATATTCTACTAAATTTCTAAAAAGGTAAAAATGCGTTGTACCGTAAACAGAGCAAGTTAGTCCGAATTAAACGTTGGTGAGCCATGCAAAAAACGCAAAAAATATGTGATATTCCAATGGTACAACAGGAATATGGAGTACGCGCACAGGTAAAATAAAAAAAAATACTGTTTCATTGCAAAAGTACATTTAATATATCTTATAGGAATGAGAAAAAAATATAGAATTAGATTCTGAATCATAATACCCTTGGCATGTGATTATTGTCGTATATTAATACAGGGGAAAAAATGAATGTTCAGAAGAAAGTGAAAGATTAATACCGAAGGCAATTGGGTGTGTTGTACGAGTGCTACCCATAAAGTACTGAGTTGGCTAATAATCACACTTTTCAGCAAAGTTTGTGTTGAAGATCCAAGGCATAAACAGGAGCTCAACAATAATATATCTGGCGATCATAAAAGATCAGCAAATATGTGATAGTAGAATGAATAAAACTTTACAAGAATAATAAAAGATTTCTGCGTTCATTCATGATTTGTTTTCGTTCAGTATCGAGGCTCGTAGTGGTAAAGTTTATTTAGCGCACATCTATAATCATAATATCTTTTGATAACACAGTTTTATTTTTAAATCCCATTTTCAGCATTTTTATTTATTTTATTTTTATTTATTTATTTGTTTATTTTCTTTCAAATAGCTTATTTGACTCGTATTTCACTTTATTTTTCTTGGCATTTTTAAGGCGACCATTTCATATAACGACAAAACAAACTTACATACACGCAAGATTAGTTGTCAATGGATTTAGGTAGCCCTGCAGTACAGCAATATAATGGTGGCATCATATTTGTTAGTTATATCATTGCAGTAGTTGGAGCGATGACAACACTTGAGCTTCTTATAAGACGTACTCACATCCGTGGATTATATAATTGGTATGAACAATATTTATTTCTTCAATGTGATCACTAACTAATCACTATCAATATATATTATGCTGAAATAAGGCTCTTGCTTTTTTTTGCTGCAGCCTCGATGGGCGGTGTGGGTATCTGGTCGATGCATTTCATAGGTAATAATAGCTTGAGTATTACATTCGATGATGGTCAAGTATACCAGCTTTCCTATAGTGCTGGATTTACATTTGCCAGTTTAATCGTCGCTATTGTTACTATGTTATTGGCATTTGTCTTTGTTGGCATCACTGAAGAAGCCAAGTTGATTCGAATTATTCCAAGTGGGATTATTGCTGGGGTAAGTTAATTGTAATTAATTACTAAAGCTATGGTAATACTTATGTAAAGTTTATATTATTTTGATCTGGGAACGTATAGGGCGGTATTTGCGTTATGCATTATCTAGGTTAGTGCTAACACATGAAAGATAAAAATATTATTTTTTTTTTTTTTACCATATTAATGTTATTTCCATTGGCTTTCTTTTAAATGACAGGTCAATTTGCTATCGATTTTTTCATCCTAAAAAATAAAATCCCATATGTCATTGGAGCAGTGATCATTGCTGTGTGTGCAGTGACTGCAGCTCTATTTATTTTCTTCAAATTACGCGAGCAATGGGCAAACCAGTGGTATAAACGTGTTGGATGTGCACTGCTGATGGGAGTTGCTGTTTGTGGTACATGTTTTACTACATTGATAGATTTATTGAAATATATTTACTTTGGCTAATTATTTTTCTATTCGTACAATTCATGTGCTAAAATTAGGTATGCATTACACAGCTCTTGTGGGAACTGTGTATTACAAAGGAGAGTCAACAAATGGACCTCCAAACCCGGTGCTTCGTACACCTGCTCTTATAGGCATTATATCCGCAATTGTTGTTGTCGCTTGTATGATCCTATGTGTTATTGCTGCCAAAGCAAAGATTAGAGATGTTACCCTCTTCTTTGAAAAGAAACACAAGCGTCTTATTCTTGATATTGTATTTTTCGATACAAATGGAAGAGTATTGGTAAAGACTGATGGTATATTACCAATGAAAGAAATCCTAGAGAAACTTCCAGAGGGAGATGTAAGTCGAATAATAATATTTTTAAAATTAGTGTCACATTTATTTTTGTATCAAAAAGTAACACAATTAACTCCAAATAAAATAATAATATAGGACTCTAGTCAAGAATTTTCAACAAGTCATCGATTATTCAAGACGCTCTTTGATTTAGCAATACAATGGTCAACTCCAAGTAATCTAAATGATGATGGACAACTATTAAATACTTTGGGACACAATCCAATAGAGTCAACATTTATCAGTGCTGCAAATGAATTGATCGACGAGTTACATCTCTCAACATTTTTAGATTTAGGGATTCTTTTTGATTCTGTTTTGACTACAAACACCATTGCACAAAAATCTGTGTTTTCCCAAGTTCACCAGACTCAAAAAAATTCTACTATTCGAAGGAGCAGTAGCACAGCATCTCGGCTTTTAGGTGGCCGCTTTATCAAAGATAATGCTGAGGAAGAAGCTGAAATGAAAAATAGGGGTTCTCCTGCTAAACAAAATAGACAGAGCCGAACAGAAGACGCCACTGTTATTGACATTTTCAATGATGTGGAAGATAACGACTCCTTTTCCAACACAGGAAGACTATCCGTATCTGACTCACACACAGAGGATAAGCATATATTCTTGGTGAAAAAGATCGAAAGTAACAGGAGTCTTGTAAACTTGCTCTCTATTGGATTTCGCTTTGCAGACCCTTTGTTTATATCTAAAACAATGGGAGATAAACTTAAAGTGCCGTCAGATTATATGCTAAACCATTTTCGTGATATGCTCCAGATGTCCGAAACAGCTTGCACATTGTACCATCCTCTCCGTCCTACCAGTGATTATTCTTCTTTTTATAAACCTACAGAAACAAGCCAAGACGCTCGAGGAGGTATATTTATCGGCATATTTGCTCTCGTTGACGATCGAAGTGCACCAAGCAAGATGCCGTTTATTATTACTGATAAGAAGAAAAGATACTGCTTCCCGATGACACAACTGATTTACGAAGGTGACACAGAAGAGGAGAGAAAACCTCTGAATTTAACCCGACAGGAGAAGAATTATATCCTAAGTTTAAGTGGACAAACACTCGTAAATTTTGCGTCCTCCAATCCGTACAAAGGTACAACGTCGGATACAAATAGCGGAACCGATAGTATAACAACAGAACTTGAAAATGTATTCGAGAGCTCATCTATAAAGACTACAAAAAGTAATGGGGTCACAAACAATATGTTGGACGCATTGGTTGATATCAAGACAAAAACCGAAGCAAATAGTAGAATTCAAAGATTTACAAAAGCACTAGAAATAGCAGCAAAAAAACTTATTAATTCTTCAAGCTATGGAAGACCACTAGCATCCTCAGCAAGACTATATAGTGATGTAATCGATATACCCGCATTTACCTTAAGGACTGGTCCTTGTCAACTTGTCATATTTAAAGCATATATAACCACTCCAGGCACTCGATTTGCAATTAATCAAACTCTAACTGAAACCATTAAATGCGTACCATTTCCTCTTTATCGTAGCTTCGCATATTACACAACAGACAATGCCATGGAAGAATATAAAAAAGCACAAAACAAACAATCATCATCATCATCAACATATTTAGTTCAACAGCAGTTATATCTATCAAGTGCAGGCCACAAAAATGATAAACATTCCCTACTAAAAATAGAACAAAAACCAAGCGAGGAACTAGAAGGCGGGACTCAAGATGACGAAAACGCCTCTGTATCATATCAATCTACACATAGTAATCAATCTAAACCTACAAATCCGTCAGTAGAACTTGGACCAGCCTTACAAACCCTAGCTTCCCTTCCTCCACCTCCACGTGCAAAGCGTAATAAATTTACTTTACCTGGTGGTATTTCTTCACTCGATATCGGCAATTTTAACAAGGAAGTTTTGCCAAAGATGATGAAAAGCCAAATGTCAAAATTCGATTCTGGTCATTCAACACCTGTAGAATTACCAATAGTTTTAAATTTATTACCTGTTGACGATCGCTTCTGGTGGCTAAATGGTCTTTACGAAGAAACTTTACATAGCGAACGATAATATCCCTTTAATTCCTCATCTTTTATTTTTCGACAACACATAACCGTGTTTAATATCCAATACCATTTGTTTGCTTTTTAAAAGGCAAAATGAAAAAAAAAACTTGAATATAACCCCAAACTAATAGTAATAATAGTAATAATAATAAACATTTCACATAAAATAAAGAAGTTTAATCTAATGACCAAGGCATGTGTAGCTCTTTTCCTGAGTCACCATACATCTGAATAAAATGGCAGTTTTTGACTGTGCCTATTTTTGGTTTGACTAGCTTCTTCGAGTATTTGTTTCTTACGTGCCCGTTTATGTTGATTTCTAACTTGGAAAATAATCCACTGTCAATATTTCTGACGTTCATCCAACAGCTTTCAATGTTATCAAATGGAAGTAGTTTTGTTGGATAAGAACAATAAAGATAAGAGTATTTTTGTTTCTTATTTGCTTTAAAAAGATATAAATAGGATCCCTATAAAGTATTGCTGATACAAAGATGAGGTGTTTCTAGTTTGTGAGTCAGAAAAGTGGTATATCTTTGGTACAGAAGATTTTGAAGCAGGTTGAACAATAGTATGTAAATATTGAGTGTATATATTTTAATTAGGATTACACATTTATTATCTACTTTTAGATCATTATCCCCCTCTCTTGAAAAAAAAAGAGCTATATCGGTCTGCGGGTTAGGAAGAGTTATTAAAGTAGCCCTAACGGTATGTGGTGATCTTCAAAGTTCAATGTTTGAAAGGAACAGACTTTTGCGTAATCTAAATTACTGAAGCAGAAGTAAAAAAGTTTATTGCTGCAAAAGAAATATATGCCCAAGTATAGAACTTGATTACAAAAGAAAACACACTCACATATTATCATATATCAACAAAGATTTGCATTTGGTACAGTTAAAACAAGCAAGGAGCAAAGATAGACAAACGGAAATGAAGGAGCAAATATCAAATAATGTTACAAAGTCTTTCCAAAACGTTAGACTAACTATTCATAAATGGCACCAAAGGTAAAATAAAAAAAAATGAATCGAGTCTCTGATTTACCATCAAAATAAAACTAATGATCTTAGTATAGATAGCCAACGTAACTTGGATAAACAAACTTCCAAAAGAGTACTTGGCAACAACGACTTCAATGAACTTTCTTAAAGCACAATACCTCCACCAAGTAACAACTGCATATTATCAGACAATTATGATTATGCAGTAAATAGTAAAGTATTCTCTACTAAGAAAAAACATGAGATTCAACCTCACAACATGGATCAATAAATAGAAGATGATGACTATGGTTTATTCGGAGATAAATGATGCCGCACTGGAGAAATAGGATGGTATGACTGCTTATAATCATCATTTGCCTCCTTCTGATAAAGCAAAAAAAAAAAAAAAAAAAAAATCAAAAAAAAAAAAAAAAAAAATCACAACAAAATCTCAAAAAAAAAAGTAAAATTCACAAAAAAAAGGCCTACGCTTTGTATCAAAAATATCCCCATAAAAATATATATACATATATATATTTGTAATAATAAAAAAATACATATTTGTAAAAATATGTTTTCTCATGATTTCTAAAAGTGTTTTTTTTTTATGAAAGTTCTCTTTGTGAGTGAACAATTGTAAGTTGCAATGATCATTACTTGAAGTATTACAGCCAATATGATCCACACGCATGCCGTTAAGAATATCACCTTTGAACTGTGCGTAAACAAGTATGTGTCTTTGATGATGTATTGGCATAGCATTAATGCGAGTAACGATAGACAGCTATTCATAAAGGCTCCCGTTGGTATATGTATCTCGTGTAATGATGCGAAGTCTTCCCAATATTTGCGTGGAGTATAGTATTCCATTACTTGAGAGAATATAATAATCAAATGCATCAAATACAGTAAGACATTCAAAAAAGATTTCTGGATTGGTGTTTTTTTTAAAAAAAATAGTCAATTAGATATATTTATTAAGTTCATTTCTTTTTTTCTCTTAAAGATATTCGCAATGCATGTTTTGAAATTCTTTTTTTTTTTTAGCAAACGAATGTTGTCAGTGCTAATACGAGTTTTGACACCATCACGGTAGATAAATACGTCTTCATTTTCATTATAGTTCATAAAAGCATGATACAACGCTATATAGCATGAGATGACTCTCTCTCTTTTTTTGCCATGTCGGTTTCTATAGCACATGAATGCCTCAGAAATTCTATCTCCTATAATTTTTCTGGCTTGAACGTATGAGCCTTTTCTAAGAAGAAAACCTGTCCTTTAGTATTTACTTGTGGCTTCAATATTTTCATTTCTTCGCTTGGTATCAGGGCCATGTGAACTCGCCTTTGAGTATTAGGGTAAGTTGTGATATTAACGATATTTAATAGAACAATAAGGAAAGAGACAGAAATAAGTGTGTGTGTGTGTGTGTGTGTGTGTGTGTGAGAGAGAGAGAGAGAGAGAGAGAGAGAAGAGGGAGTGTGTGTGTGTGTGGAGAGAGAGAGAGAGAGAGAGAGAAAGGGAGCCCATAATAAATACTGGGGTGTATAATATAAATATTAGATGGATTATAATATATTTCAAAATCTTTAATGATGGTAATAGATCAGGTCAGTATATCAATGGTAGATGACATAGTCCTACTTCGTATGACTATAAACGTCAACTACGACATAAGTAATCAATGTTATCAATATATATTTATACATTTTCAAAGCATGTTTTTGCTACTACATATTTCAAGACTTCTTTGTTAGACACTTAAGTAGTCAAATACTTTGAAAAGAAAATAATGTAAAAAAAGCAGTGAAAAAAAGAAAAATAGAAATGATACATATTTATTCAAAAAAAAAAGAATGATGTCAAATGATTTTTATAAAAAAAATTAACTGATTCAAAAAGTTGATTAATGAACCATTCGCTGAAATGATATATACTCATTGATGTACCTCTACCAGTTAACCTATTAGTGTATGTCGATGAAGTTTGTGTGTTCTTATCTTTGTTAGAGATTTTGGATCCATACAATAGTATCTGCTTCACTATAAATGCATTGTCGATTCCAAAATAAATATGGAAAAGACTGAAGTGTTGTTTTTGAGTGGTCGTCGAGATCCATCATGGTTTTCCTTTCTCAGCCAGTATCAAATCACCAAATAGAATGATAGACACTCTCCTGTTCCTTTAAGATATCTAGGACTTCTTGACATTCCGACTTCTCATAAACACAATAATTTGGAAACAAAGCTTTTGACACAAAAATCCATTCTAAATGCCTCGCACTGGGTCAACCATTGAAGTATGGACCTTTTTATATTTTACATTTTTATAATTCAAGATCCACTAGATCTTGTGAAAAAAAGGCGATTCAGGATACCGATATTACCTTCATTTAGTTAAATTGTTGTTAATGAAGAAAGCTTACATTTTACATTTTTTTATACGCACCAAAATAATATCTTGAGACATGATTTTGATTTATTAAAATAACATTAAGGGAGCAAACAAATTACATGCACCTTAAGTCGAAACCTGAGAAATCCTGCACCGGGTTATCTGAGATGGAAATAAGTAATTTGTTTAGACACGATTGGTGATAAATAACTTATATATTGGCTTTTGAAAGACATGTATCATTGATACGATATGTTTTGTTCAGAGAAATTAACAATTTATTATTCATTAAATAAATTTACAATACAAAAACTGTTAAATTTATGAGAAAAGATCCTTTTATGTAGTGACCGAATTATTAAAGACATTTTTTTTTTTTCACTTTATAAAATACTCGTTAAACGTTGCCTAAACCACTTCATTTTAACAAATAGCGTTTTTAATCTGATAAGAAAAATTTAAATTCCATTTCCTTTAGAGCTTCGATTTTTGAGGAAACACAACATATGCGTTAGCAGGGAAGTGAATAAAGACGGAAGTTCCAGCCTTCTCATCATCATGCTTAATCACAGTTTCATTCACTGTGCTGTGAACAAGGATACCAGAGGATGGAACTTTGCCAGTATCGGTTGGAGTAACAGTAACAGCCTGACCAAGTTGAATAGGTAAGGAACCATCGTGAGAACCAGAAAAGTCAATTTTTTGTGTTCTTGCTACCTCCAATGCCTCTTTAGCAGATAATTCGGGACGATCTTCAATACTGTCATAACCAACTGCTTTCAAAGTCTTTTCCATATGTTTGACTAAACTGGGAATGTTTTTACTAGTCCATTCAAAACCGACCATATTATTGGCAAACCAGATATCCATAGCAAGGTGAAGATCAGCCAATGATAAGGTCTCTGTACCCAAAACCCATTCATTCTCCTTATTTTCAGACAAAAGTCGTTCAGCAATGGCGAATTCTGATCTTAAAGCGTGTTTTAAATAGGGTGCTGCAAAAGCCATCTGGTCCTTATCCATCTTCTGACCAGAGAAGGCTGAACGATCCTTAAGGAAGGCATCAGGTAGTAAGTGAACAGGGAATTGAGTGACAATACCCATAAAAACGCTAGTGGTAAGCCAGACTGAAAAGGCTGCACTCAAGGCATTGGTTGATTGTCCTCCAGCAGACTTTGGGTAGAAAGAGGGCTCAGGGTATCTTTTTTCGATAATAAAATAATATATGTCAGCATAAATACACTGTTTTAATGTGTGTATGCATAAGAATACCTCTTTTCAAGCTCAGCAAAAATGGCTTTGGAATCGCAATAAACATGGTTTCCGATTTGAAGGATGGGAGTTTTACGATAACCTCCATCAAGAGGGCGACGAAGAGGTCTAGGTTCAACTGGTGAGATAGCAACGAGCTTGAAATCCACTTTCTTATAGTTAAGAGCCCATGAGCAAAGTTGAGCAAAAGGAGAGCTGTTGTACCAATGCTATAGCAGGTTTTAGAAATAATGTTAATACTATATATTAACTTTGATAGATATAAAGTTGATCTACCAAAAGAATTTCGGGTTGTTGTGAAGACATAGTAATAAAGGTTATT
>MU622384.1:52851-69964 GCA_025399235.1 Backusella circina FSU 941 | reverse complement strand
CAACCACTAAAAACATGCTATTAGTTAGCTGGCCTAAAACACTTTAACCGTAAACTCTCTTAGGTATTGACAAAGGTATCTTGCTATGTGTATATCTGGAACTATTAACAGAAAAGACAAAATTGGAGTATCTGAGTCTACTTTGATTAGTCAAATCCACGGAGTGGCACTAAATAAAATAAAAATTTTCTCCCTTTGTTTGACACATTATTGTTACACAAGGTTGAGTCAATTATAAAAATGTTAGTACTTCGGTAACTGCGGGACTGAGTTGTTTTACAAAAGTATAAATGCTCTAGATTTGCAAAGTATATAATTATATAAATATATACAAATATAAAAAAGGGGTTTATTTTATTTATTTATTTTTTTCACTTCTCTCCTCCATTTATCTATTTATCTATCAATCATTTATTATTTAATATATTCTATTCAATCATTCAATTCAACCCACCATAATGTTGAATGTTAATCCTATGCATGCTTTAAATCAAACTGAATTTCGAATTCATTTGGAAGAAGATAATATTATATTACATGGATCTTCGAGAGAATCCGCTGGAGCCGTATTAAGAGGTTATATTTTACTCAATTCTCATGAGCAAATAAGGGTCAAATCGATTGTTTTGAAATTCATTGGCAAAACAAACGTATATTGGGCTGATGGTAAACTCGTATTATAATTTTTGTTAGATTTGCATAAAATAGAAATATTTAAACTCTTCCTGTTATAGGTTCTCATAGTTCCCAAAAGGCTGAGAAGATCTTACTCGAAAAGACGTGGTCTTTCTTACCGACAACAAAAAAATCACACTGCCTTTCTCCTGGGCAATACAAGTGGTAAGTATTAGGGTTATCAGATTTTATTTTTCAGAGTATTAAGTGTTATTGAAACATTAGGGATTTTGAATTACCACTGCCGGGTAATTTACCGGACTCTATGCAGCACGACATGGGTCAAGTTAGCTATCGTCTTAAAGCATATTGTGATCGCCCAAAATTTTTTATGAATTATGTGGACAGACGTTCAGTCAAAGTTACTCGTATGATGCTGTCATCTGACCTTGATATGAGTCAGCAGGTTATGATTGCAAATGAATGGGCAAACAAGGTTCTCTATCATATTAGTATTCCTAGTAAAGTTTATGGCGCCGATAGTGATATTCCAATCTCTTTTGACCTTACTCCAATTGCTGATCATCTGAAAGTTAGATCTGTAGCTTGTTCACTTAAAGAATATATAACTTGTTCAACTCAAAGTCATCGCAAAACAGAGGGACGAATCGTTAATCGTTTACGTGATGATCATTTTTCCATCAATCCATCTACAGGTCGTTATACTAAAACTGAACTTCTCCATATTCCGTCTGACTCCAATCATATTATTTTTGACATGAGCGGAGACTTAATCGCTGTGAAGCACAAAATCAAATTTACTGTTGCCCTTCAAAATAAAGATGGACATATATCAGGTAAATAATCTGATAAGGAAACCGATTGGATAAAAGCTAATTTCCTCTTCTTTTTTTTTTACACCTTCATTCTAGAGCTGAGAGCATCCGTTCCTGTTGTCATTGCCCCGGTGGCTCCCGAAGACGATTCCAACATCCTTCCAACATATGAGAACGCATGGAGATCGATGCCCTACGACCCTCAATTAGCTGAACAGCTTCATATTTTAGGAGATGTACCCCAACACACTTCCAATAGTTTTGGATCAACCTCCTCTGATTCTTGCTCCACATCATCCAACTCATCTTTTGAAGACCTTGAGCCATTGCCTTGGATGGGAGTTGATATCTCCAGAGTGCCATCCTATGCGACTGCTATCCGAACTGTTGATATTCCCAATCAATTCAATTCAGCTCTTCCTACTTACGATTCCCTTGTTATGGTCTAATAATCGGAAAATATTTATTTGATGGCTATACCTTTTTTTCTTCATTTTCCCGCCTCTACCCCCGCTTTCTCTCCTTTTTGTCAATTACGCATGGGACTCATGTTTTTCTGTATATATATTTATATTTTTCCTATGTAAAAGCTGAATAATCAGTGAAGAATAATATTTATAATATATATTTGTATATATTTTATCATTATTAAAGGCTTAATGCTTCGGCTATTTATTTATTTATTTAACAATGATTATTGTATTTTATTATTTGTTTGGATCCTTTATTCATGTTTTGATTATCTTTGAGAATCAAACAATCGACGCCACCAGGCTCTTTTAGGCTTCCTTTTTTCATGATCTGTTTGCTGTGTTGGTGTCTTTTTCAATATAACAAAAAAGTTCTTCTGTTGCTGCTGTTCGTTCCAGTCATTGAATGGCACTCCAAAAATACCAATGACAGGCATGTGATCACTTACTCCCAAAAGAGAGTCATGTAATACGGCATTATAAGCATAGCATATTGTCTTTCCTGTAATTCTTTTAGAACGACGCTTGAATAAGCTTTTTGCTGAACTTTGAACTTTTGACTTTTTAGTATTCTTCTTTTTAACAGATTGATCTTCATTAGAGTTAGCGGATTTATCATACCACAGAATACGATCTGTCCAACTAGGCACTCGCTGCTTTTCAGAACTATCATAAACTAAAACGGCAGAGGTATTGACAACATTAATCTGGTTTTGCTTTGGATCAGTGGATGTTAGTTTTTTTAGTTTTGCTGCTGCTGTCTGTATCTCCAATTGTTCGGTAGTTAAAGCTGGGGGGAATGCCAAGAGTTTTTTTTTACTTAAATGCCGTTTAATGCTACTTGATGTGTGTCTACTTGTTGATTTTATGCTCTGACGTGATGCAAATTTAGAATTTGTGGAAGTGGATGAAGTAGTAGAGGGGTTATTAAGTGATTTGCTTGTAGTTGTTCGATGCAAAGCTGCATCAGAAGCAGGTGAAGAATCGGATTCGGATTCGGATGTCTCTGCATTGAATGCTAAAGTATCTAGTTTATAAGTAGGAGGAAACTGAATTGGATGTTCATTAAATTTAGAGATTGGGCTTCCTTTTTTCTTTCTCTCGAGTGAGAGTTGATCATATTCCAAAAGGGTCTAGTTAAAAAAAAATTGACATAAGTTTCTTGTACGACTTCCTAATCCAATGCAAAAGCCTTTACCTGATAATCCCCTTTTCTAAGGAAATCAAACACAAAAGGTCGCTCGGCGTTAATGCGGTAATTAGTATCTCCAAAGAGAAAGACGTGATCAAACTGATCAGTGACAGAAAGATCTACATTTAAAAAAGGTTAGTCTTTGTTTACCACTTACTCTAACTTTAAATAATATAGGCTTACCTTTTCCTTTTGTTTTGATTTTTGCTGAACTAAATTTAGGCATATTCAGCTCATCAAGAATACGTTGTACATTTGCATTACGTTCACTTAATTTGGATTGATGCGCTATAGATAGATTGTGTGCATATATACAAAATAATAAATAAATCAAAAAAGTGAATAATAAATAAATAAACTATATGCATATATATCTTCAATATATTTGTTTTTATTTATTTATTTAGACTTACCTGTTAAATGACAATTAATAAATATGAAGGATCTGGTACCAAATAATATTGAAACCGCTACAGCGCCTTTGTTTCTAAAGTCCGCAAGAAAATGAGAAGTGAAGAGTAATGAATGGTTTTGAATAAAAAAAAAGAATGCATAGATATTAATATTACCCAACCATATTAGCCCAACCAGTCTTTATAGACTCAGATCTTGATTCTTTGATGAGGTAAGAAACTGGTTTCCACACATAAACAGCAATATGCAAAGCTGCCAGCGTTTCAGTGTTTACTAATTTATAATGGGGGCCAAGATATTCCGATAAGCGCTTTTCCCATTCCTCTTTTGAGGGATAAAATAGAGCCTCTGAAATATCTCTTTCACACTCTTGAGTTCCAATAACGAGCATGTGGTAAGGATGTTCTGGTTTGTTATCCAGAAGAAAGTGGGTATTACTGTTACTATTATTAGTAGTTACGGGGATATTCTCTAACTTTTCACGTTTTCTTTCAGTTAAAAACGTTGACAAGTCTATAGGTAAAAGACGACCATACATATTCCAGGTGCCCACAAAAATTTTCAAACGTTCTGAGGAGCCATTTTTTTTTGATGTAAAAAAACTTGATTTTCTTAGCGGAGCACCCAGCAATTCAACTCGAGTAGCAGCGGGTGTTGTCGGGCTTTGATCTTTATTTCTGGGGTCGTTCCTGGACCTAGAAACAAAACGAGAAGCAAGCACTGGTACAGTCCAGCTAGACATAGTTTAAACTTTGAATGAAAACTAGTCTATAAAAGTAAAGTAAAGAAAAAAAAGCAAATGAAAACAAACGAAACGATAAAGTAAAGAAGAAGAGAGTAAGCTATAAAATAAAAATAATAAAATAAAATAAAATAAAGGAGGGATAAAAATAACACTGGGAACAGAAGTAAGGTCCATATATTTTACTGTTATTATGTATGTGTGTTACACACTCTCTTAGGATCAAGGCACATTTGACTCTCATTGGTCTCTTTTTAATAGTCTACTTTCTCTTGCACAGACCAATATTTCTCCTTTCTTCTCTTTCCTTCTCTTATCTATTATTGCTTTTATTTATTGAACCCAAAATTCATACCTACTTTAAATACCCCTTTTCCTTTTCAACTGCTACATAAATGCCTTTAAGGGCTGTTGCGAGGTTATCGCAACGTTTATCAACGTACTATTACAACTATGGAAAAAAGTGTGCTTCAAGAACTTATTTATTAATGTTATTTTCGCTGTCTTTCATCACATTTTTTTCGTATCCAACCGTAAAAAAAACTTTTCGAATAGAGACACCAAATATACCTTTACAGTCACTCGACGCTCAAATCTGGCAATCTTCAGTTCACGTTCAATTTCACAACTTCACATTGTTTCGACATCCACCTTCCTCTTATTTAATTACTCAGCAAATCAGAATCTCGCAACCCGAAAACCATGTTGACTTTGATCTGATCAAAAAAGCAAGTTCAATATACGAAGCAATAGCAACAAGTGTAATAGAACTAGATCATGGAGTGCCTGTTTCCTTATCAACAATTTGTTACAAACACCAGGGCCGTTGTTTAATATATCAGCCTCCTTTTCGATATGAAAAAGAATGGCTCAAGATACACAGCTTAAACCGTGATAAATACAATCCATTGCCCACGTTTGCTAATGTTACTTTTGATAATCAAGGCCGTTTTCTAAAAGCAGACGGAATCCTTTTAACATTTGTATTAAAGCAACAACCCCACGTTAATACATTACGTATTTGGAATGCTATTTGGGAAAAAGTTCAAACAGATCTTAATATTGTCACTCTAAATGATGCCTCAGCTACCGCCCATTCGGCTCTGTACTCAAAAGCTGATACAGTTCCACACATGTTACAATATAAGGTAGGAATGAAATCATTAATAACAACAATGTGTGGGTAAATCAAATAAATACTGATATTCACACCCTTAGTTTAAAATACTCCCATTTGACTTGTCATATAAAGTACAGCTATCGATTGTATTGTACATTGTCATATTTTATATTGTATCTTTGGCGTTTGGTAAATCTAGTCTGGTTAGATCAGGTTATACTTTTGGTTTAGCCGCAATATTTCTTTCAATTGCATGTTTCACAACAACTTGGGGCATATTTCATAAGCTAGGCATCCAATTCAACTCGGTTCCTTGGTATCTTTTGCTACTTACTGTTAATATGGCTTCATTAGAGAATGTATTTCTATTGACTAATGCTGTGTTGTATGCTGGGTGTGATATGATTGTGACTGAGAAGATTAGCAGAGGTAAAACCTGAATTTTTTGTTATTTTAATAATATTAATTTTTTATGAATACAATTCCAGGGTTACAAAGTGTTGGCGTTCCCATGACAATTACTCTCATTGCCGAATTAGTAATTTTAACTATCGGAAGAGCAATGGATGTTGTTTTAATACAGGAATTCTGTTTATTCGCCAAAGTTGCACTGTTGGTTGATTACGTGCTTGAAATGACGTTTATTATCGCTGTACTCTCGATTGACATTAAACGTGTTGAGGTAACTTCATTGTTGATAAAATAAGTCAGAATTAATACTCAGTTTAATAATTATAATTTGATGAATTAGCTTGCGGACCTGGATGATCGTCAAATATCAAAGAGATTGCATGAACTAGCAAATTGTGATGAAGACGCTGAACAACAACCTGACTATTGCCCTATTCAAGACACACCAAATAAAGAAGATTCGAAATCCTGTGCAGAATGCAAAGACTTTAAAACACACAGAGCATTTAACTCATTAATGGTAAATACATATGGATCTAAATTGTAATTCCTTTTTCACTCTAACCCAGATTTAACTTCTTTGTATTTGCGGTTAACCCTACTTGGAAATTTCAGTTATGCTTGATTGTACTAGGTTTATCATTTTTTTATCCTAAACGAAAAGAAATCAGCATAAGCGATATTGACACCTTTTCTTCAGCTTTCTTTCCAACAAGTTTACCACAAACCACTTTTAATACTTTTGATCCTACTTTATCAACTGAATTGAATAAACTGTCCAATCAATTTTGGTCGATTGTTAACCCAGATAAGAATACATTGTGCTTACAGATGCAGCCTCCGCACCTGGTAGTTTATCCTTCCGCCAGCGAGCACAATACTGTGCAACAGCATATTGATCAACTCCAAGCTTACTACCAGACTAAATCTCTCGCTGTCCGAAAACAATACATGACCGCCAAGAACCCACCTTCAGCGTTTCGACTCTTCCTATTGTCTGCTTTGCAAAATACCCTCGTGTTTATGCTGGGTATCAATATACCTTCTTTACTACTATGCTTAGTCATGATTTGTATTATTATCTGGATGACACCTACCTGGCGCGAGCAATGGCTTATGCCATTCATTAAGCGCTCATTTGAACAAAGTGTTCGTGCTTTGATTCGTGCATTGCCTTTGAAATTTGTCAATCTCTTCTTTTTTAAAGGTGCTAGCCAAAATCACCCAGTTGTTACCAAGTCTCTGGAATATGAGCCTGATGGAATTCAGCACCGTGGTGCAATCACTGTACAAAATTTATTTAATCAGCAGCAATATCGTGCCAATGTAAAGCATGTAAGAATCAAAACACTTAGCCGTCAGCACATGGCCGATATTCAACAATTGGATGCCAATGCTAAAAAATCCCTCGTTTCTTGTGGCCAAGATGGTCGAATCCTCCTTTGGGATGCGGAGAAAGCAAACTGGATGGCAAGGTTAGATAAATCAAACCCAGCAAATGGAGGTGTTCAGCAGGCACACCTCAACCCTGATTATTTTCCAAATGCTATTCAGGTTAAAAAATCAAAACAAAAAGCTAAAAAGATAAATCCTTTCTTGAAGCAGCGATTATCAAAGGCTTTGTGTATTAAGGTTGATCAAGGCAATAAATGGGTTGCTGCAGGTTATGACGATGGTATCATACGCATTTGGAATGTCGCCACGGGTGTTCTTGTTCGAGAATTAGATGTCAACCATGTGCCAGTACAAGTACAGCATGAACTTGATCATGAGCAAGGTCTCCGTAGACGATTTTCTATCCAATCATCATCATCGTCTCTGTCTTCTCACGGATCAACAGATCGTACTCTTCACCTTCAATTCATCGGTGTAATCACAGAATTTTGCCACCCTATTGTTGCACAAGCAGCAGCTCGATGTCGATCCAATGATTTGGAAGCCTCCCAAAATTTTATTGTTTCTGCGCACAAGAGTGGTGTTCTTCGTGAATGGGATATCCTTTCTTGTGAATGCATCAAAACAATCAAAACAGGTCATACACGAGATATTACTCAACTCCGTGTTGTTGATTCTAAGGCACCACATAGAAAACAGGGTATTACTTGGGTATTCACAGCATCTAAAGACGGTACTGTAAAGTGCTGGGAACGCTCACGTCCTTCCAAGCCCCAGAAGTTTGAAGATTACAACTATAATTACGACGACGACGACGTCGATGTAACACTCTCTACGGAATGGACACTATTATATAAAATTGACCTATCTATCCATGGGCCCATTACCTCTATTGATACTGAACTTCCTATAGGTGGTATGGGTGTGTTGGTGACAGGGTCAAGCGACGGTACTGTAAAAGTATGGAACTTTGAAACAGGAGAAGCCGTAGCTACTTTATCCATGGGAAGATACCACAAATCGTCTTTAAAGGAACATCCTCTTGGTCCCATGCGTCATTTTTCCAAATTCTCATCGAATGCTTTATCTAATTCAAAGAGCTCGAAACAATTCAACACTGATGAATATTTGAGTAATGGAAGTTACAACAGCAGCTTCATTGGATTGGATGATTCTGAATATGGTCATCACTGTAATGCATCAACATCATCATCGCTTTCGGATCACACGGGATCTATCAACCAAGTTACTGTTACCCGTTATTGTGAAGTTGAAAATGGGCCTGGGGTCTGTAGAGCTTGTGATACATGCTTCGGTAATGGATTTTTAGTTGCATCTAGTGCTTCGGACAACAAAGCACATGCATGGCGATTGGAAAGAGCAGATAGCAACCATGAAGGTTCATGTACACTTTGCAGCAAAGACTATCACCGTAAACAATACAAACATCGTAAATCATCTACCGCTGGTGATGATGACATTGTAAAACCTACGAGTAGAAGAAAAAGATCATCGTCTATAAATAAAACGCTTGAAGCTGCTACATCACCCAGAAAGGTTGTTCGTCATATCAGATCCTTACCTAAAACCAAAACTCCTGCCCCATCAACGGAAAATGAGTTTGGCATAGAATTACTTGATATTGAACAGTTAGGAGGTGACTTGCGCATCCCATTGACATCTTCTTTTCTTGGTGTGGTTGACCAGCCCGCTGGTCGTGGCTTGGTATTCTGTGATAAAATCTTGGCTGGTGTTCGTCGTGTTCAAAACAGTTCTTCTGAGAAGACTGAAGGTGAATGGGAAGCTTGGTTTGCCTCTCTCCAATATTATGATCCTGACGCAGATGAAGGTAGTCCCTATATTCCTGTGGAAACTTTCAGATTAGACGAACAAACCTCTAGTCAAGATAACGACATTATAAAATCAAAACAAGAGGCAGCACATGGGCAATCTTTACTTCATTTGAGAGAAACTGTTTTGGGTCTGTTTGGGAATACAACTGAACCGACAAAGAAACCTGTTCTTAACAAAGTTGATCAACTTAAATATAAGCACATCCATGCGCCTATCTCTCTTGATGGTATCGATGATGAACAAGATGATGATGACTATATGACAGAAGCCAGTGAAATATTGCCGTTTTCAACTATTAGACATGTTATTCCTTTAGATGGATCTGGACTAGCATGTGATTTCGGAAATTTTATCAAACTTGTTTATCTTGATAAGCCCAGTTATACAGAAAAAGAACTTATGAAGTTAAACCAGGAGGGCATGACTACTAGCACCAATAAAATAGTGAGCAAAAACATTGGACTCGACAAAGTAGATGAAATATTAGATGACGAAAATTGTAACTGTGAACAAAATGGAGACGAATGCTCACCTTCTACTAAAGGAAAGGACGGTTGTTGTGGAGGTGTTAATAAAGAGAAAAACGGAGGCAAATGCTGCGGTGGCAACAAGAAGAGAAATAAAAAAGAAGTTGACCGAAAACCACTAAAACAACAGCAGTTATCTAGTTTAAATGCTCATAATGCTGTCAACTGCTCAATACGAAATAACTGCCCACGAGCATCAGAGTGCGCACCGACGGTAACTCCTATTTCTCCTTTCAGTAACTGGCTTTAAGCTATTGTTGACCAAAATAAAGCCATTCATACCCCCTTTTCTGTAACTCCTCTTATTTCCCTGTTTATTCTCCATCCTTATCTTTTATTACCACTTTGTTGTGAATATCTCTTTTTTCTTTTAGTAATAATCATTATTTTCTTATTTGTACTTTTTAGAATTCATTTTACCATACTATATTCTTCATCTTTTTTCTTTTCTTTTCTTTTTTTTTTTCTTTTTGCTATCTGAAATAAACTATTTGATTTTTAAGATTCTCGTCATTATTTTGTATTGTATTTTAGATTTTCTTTCAGACACGGTAACATTATGCATATGCATGCTCAAATATTTAAATATATATGTATATAAATAAATTCAGTTTAGTTTTATCAGAACGATTAAAAGGACCATTAAAATAGTATCTCCTTGGATAATTAAAATATACCAAAATATGCAGAAAAAATATCTTCTGATTTTTTTTTGATATTTATTATGTTTGACATGGCTAAATATTTTTTAGACATTAGAAATTTTCTATAGTTGGTTATGATATTGGTAAACAGATAAAAATGCTATTCATATCACCCCCATTGCCTTTTTTTTTTCCGTACAAGTACATTTAGAAATAAAACCATTATTTTTACATGAGACTACATAGTAAGAGCAGCAGTTACCATCATTCCAAGCTATAAGGACTTGTTTCAGTGGCAACTTGTACTATTTATTGTATCCGAAATAATAAAAACCTAACTAAACCTTATTTTCTTTTTTCTTTCTTTAATAAATATAAATTAATCAACATCCTTAACATTACTGGTAATAAGAACGTTCAATATAACTAAAGATGGTTTATTGCTTAATAACCACAGTATTAATGGACTAAGTATTTGAAATACGCAAAATAGAGTAACACCTTTGGATGAAGAGTTGAAAAACAGTGAAAAAACATGACAACAAGAAGGAAATAGGGTAAATATTCTTTAACGTATAAACGACAAGTAACCAGAGAAGAACATCTCTCTACAGTATATCACCTTTTAACGAGAGTCATTCAAAAAAAAAAAGCATAATTGATACCATCAAGAACAAAAAAAAAATATCAAATGAAAAGCTAAGTCATGAGATCCATATTTTTATTCGCTATTTTTGAAGATGATGCATTACATAAATTTCGCTAAATCAATATTAAACTAATCTTTAAGTTATATATTTATATATATCATAACAGTTATAATGATCATGTCCGCATTGGATACATGATATATCACTATGGCCAACTGATAAAAGCAAAGCTACCTGAAATAAGCGAAAATGGATATTTTGCTACTGAATTAAAGCAGTGTAAAAATGGTTGTTAAAAATGAATTTAATAGTTATGGCTTGGTGAGCTTATCTAAAAATAAGACGAGAAGGAGGTATTTGATTTAGACAATGGATAATACAAGACCCGAAAGAAAAAGCTAAATTATCAAAATTGGCAGTAAATATCAAAACGTTGGCAATAATGATATGCTAAAACATAGATAAGTATTTCAAAATCAAAGATTTATGTTGTGGATAATATCGAATTCGGGATAGGTTGTATTACAACCAGTTATAAGAAAATAAGAAAAAAGTTCATCATAGGATCAAAATCAATGGTATTAAGAACCAAAGTCAATAAAATACGTCATATTGATCATAGTTTTGTGTTGCCATCTCTTCATGTTCTCTTTGGCCTTTAATCTTGTTCTATAGTTTAAAAACAGCTCATACATTTTATATAAATAAATTGACCATAGCCTTTTACATTTGCAGAGAGAGAGATAAATGGAGTCAATAGAAAAGTACAAGATACACCTGAATGATGTTAATTAAGCCAATAAATAATATAAATATAGAGGGTTCTTTAAGATATATTTTCAATAAAACAGTACTTCTCTGTTATCGCCACCTTCAGTTTAAGAAAGGAGGGTTTATTACTTAATCCATGACAATTAATAATATAAATTGACTGCTTCTCATTAAAAAAATTCGTTATTATTTCTCCCTTTTTTATGTTTTTCTACAGTCTATTCTTTTTTTCTCTCTTAGAGCTTTTATTTTATTTTCTATAATAAAAAGATTGCATTTGTACATATAATAAATAAATAAATAAATAAGCAATAATGGATTTAATATGAAATAAAGGGTGAAGAACAATAGCAAAAAATACTATTAAACCTATTTCCCCCTTAAAAAAGATGCACAGAAAAAAAAACTCATGACCTTTTTTGTTGTTGTAATGAAAAACACGTACTTAAATGACTCTTTTTTTTTATTAAATCACAATGACATGCATAAACAATCATGGATACTTTATTACATATTTCACTGCTCAATAAATGCACCTTCTTGGTAAATCAAGGAACGATTGTTCCTCAAAACTAATGTTTAAAACTTTATTTCTAACACAGTTAAGCAAAGATCGTCTTGAGCACAGATCAATGCGGGAATTATCTGGTAAAGTTACATTTTCATGCAGCACTAGCATTCATTCATATTCAGCACTTCATGCTGATAATGTTCTCATCTAATGTACTACTGTCGTGTAACTTGGCTATAATATGGGAATGTGAGAATAGCAACTTCTTATCCTACTGAGGTATGTGACCCAAATAAGACGCAAGGAAAACAATATATTTATTGGTTGGGTTTTTTCCCTTTTTTTAAAGTTTATTCACACTTGTTTGACCAATAGCTCGGCAAATGTTTCAAATGATGAACCTATTAAATAAAAACATGGCAAGTCGTTGACATGAAGAGATATTTATAGTTTTATAGATGATGGCGATCCAGGGCTATCTGTTTGTTATTATTTATTTATTTTTATTTTTTCTTTATGTGTTCATGGGATCAAATGTAAATAATTTATAAAAAAGGAAAAAGCAAAATGGATGTATTTTCTGTTTCTATTGATTCTCATTACGATCAAATGCTATAAATAAATTCCCAGACCGTTTATAGAAATTCACTAACCAATGTGCCAAGCTGGATTAACAGGTGTAAAATAAAAAGCCAAACAGCAGTTGTATAAGCCAGGTTTTAATATCTTCAATAAAATGCACTGGTTATCTGTCTTTCTTGTATTTCCTTTTTTTGAGTAGATGCAACATTTTTATAGTTTTCATACATGTTTCTATAAAATATACTTTTCGGAGGCAAAAGGATTTGCGGATAAACAGTAGAGAAATAGCGAAACTGCAAAAAAAGCTCAAATTAAGCTTTTGGGTTTGCATAGCTCACAGGGATAAATAAAACACAATGATTGGTGGAAATTGAGATTTTCGGGATAATAGACCATATCGGACTGAAGTTCATCCTAACATATCCATCCTTGCATCGCGTAATGTTTAGATCATTACTGATTGCCAACTCAACCCTCTACTAGTAGTTAATATGCAGCTATATGACCATTTTAGCGTATATATATCATTTGCATTAAATTATTATTGACATGTAGCGGTTGCAGTTAAAATGGTTTATTTACACTATTATTACCAAGCGTTAAACACACAATAAACATGAAATGGATAGATTTAAGATTTACGGTCTTTGAATAAGCTTATCCCGAAAAAAGAAATCTTCGAAAGAAAAAATGTTTGGATAAAAAATATATCAAACTTATTCTATTTTTATACCGTAAAAAAGGGTGAGCTTTGTCTATTATTTTGATGAAATAAAGAGTCTATAACTGATGTTTTATGTTAAGTTTTGTCACCGTACCATATTTTCACATATTTGGAAAAAGTGATGTAAAGCGTACTTAAAATTTTAAATATAGCAAAAAAAGGGTCTAAAAATAATAACTAAGGTGAATGTTTCAAATTTATTCATGCACAACTATTTTCCATTTTTTCATATAAATATGGGATCTATTTTGACCCTTTTTGTTTTTCTTCATTATTATTATATTATAAATATATTAGTATTAACACAACACAAATAATTATATCAAAAATGTTCAAGTTCATTACTGTTGCTTTCTTTGCTCTTATTGCTGTTGCTTCTGCTCTTGTTATCAACCCAAAGATCTCTACACCCAATGCCGCCACCAAATGGAGAGCTGGTGAGAGCTACACTGTTAAATGGGACACAACTTTTTTCAATGGCGAAGAGGAACAGGATATCCCCGATAACTATAGTGGTGCACTCAAGTTAGGCTATTTAGTTGGAAATGATCTCAATGAACATCTTTATTGGGACTTGGCTTCTGGATTTAAATTGAACAGTGGCTCTCAGACCATCACCTTACCTGATGATCTTGAAACCAAGAGAGATTATATCATTGTTCTCATGGGTAACTCTGGTAACGCTTCCCCAAGATTCTTTATTCAAGCTAGCAAGTAAACATTTGATATCAACACTGTATTCCCTTTTGTATCGAATTGAATCACTCATGACTAATCTTCAAAAAGACTTTATTCTCTTCTAATTCTCTTTTGCACATAATTCCTAATTGTACACACATAACACTCTTTTTATAATCTGATTTGTATATTGTTATGTATTATATTTCCTATCCCTAATTATATTTACTTTCGTTTTATTATATTTCCTTTTATCCCCCTTTGTACAAAATTCCTCTTAATTTCATAAAAGTCTTTATAAAAATAAAATTCAGTTCTTTATTAGTAATTGTTTAATCGGATTTGAGCCCTTGAACATCTTTAACATGCTTCCTTAACTTCTTGAAAGAGCCAACACCGAAAAAGAAGGTGCTTATAGCCCATTTAGCAGTAGTAAAAGGGCTGTACCAGCCTCTATTGACACAAACCACGGTGGCAAGGAGACTTTCAGCTACATGGGTAATAACAAGCCCACGGAAGATTTTAATAAATAATCCTGCCCCCAGTTTACTTCGCAGTTGTAAAACCTGGGATGGAAATTGCCTAGCAAGATATGAATCTGACGAATACGCCAAAAGTACCGTAGAGCCAACAAGGACACCAACAGCAAGCATATCTTTTGCGTCTGGTGCAATGAAGCTATTCAAAGGTACACTAGGCTGTGGTGGCGTATAAATATCAGTGGCAGAGGCAACAACAGCTTTGGCAATAGCCTTTAATGGAGGAGGTCCCGCCAAAGAACTAGGCTGGTCAAATTTTAATTTATTTTAGAATTTATCCCCTTTTCTTTTAGTACATAAATAAGTATATTAAAAATACTTACAAGTCCAAGCGCTGTTTCTGCTTCCTTTGCCATCGCTTCTAAAACAGGTCTTATTTCTTCTCTCTTACGTAAGGGCTTTTCAAATGGAATAGATACTTGACCTTTAGTACCGTTGGATAATTCGTAGTCCACTGTGAACTTTTGTGAGTCGATACTTTTAAATGTTGCTTTTGTGGCCTCGTCAATCTTGCCAAAGTAGCGAACATAAGCCAAATTGGTAGCTATGTTCTGTATAATTAGTTCTTTCATTCATCTCTACTAATCAGCTGTTAAATTACCCTCATGAACAGACATGTAGCCACTAATGCCAGGACTGTGTGGAGCAATGGGATCCATAATGATAAAGGAAAGGATGTATATATATATGACTAGAAGAAAATAAAGATCAATATGATTGCATCGTTTTTGTAGCCATGAATTTATGTTTTACATAACCGCGATTACCCTATTCCCAGATGGTTGTTGTACGACACTCACTTAAGTAACCAGAAATTGCCTTTCTTTGGTAATGGGCATTAAATGTTGACCAATAAAATCTACTTAAATAAAGGAAGATCTTAAACTCTTGATCGGCCCGAAGAACGAGACGAAAGACAATAGGAAATCAAACAGTTGAAGTATTGAGAATCATAAAAAGTACATGTGCTTTAGTTTAAATGCTAAGATTAGCATTTTCTATATTTTGTATTTGATATAAATAGAGGCTTTATATATTAATCATATAAAGAGCACTAACCATAACTCTATCAAAATATACTCTTTTCATTTCATTCAAATATAAGAATATCTTTTTTTTTTTATTTTTTTTTTTTTTTTGCCTATTTTGAGATTACCTAGGCATTTGGGCAGGAATTTTAACCAAGTAGCTATTTTAATCATGTAATCAACACATCAGTGTTATAGTTAAGACCATATTTCTTATCAAAAAAAAATTGACAGTGTCACCAAGAAAAAAAATAAAAAGATAGGACACACGTAAACAATATCTCATCCAAGGTATCAACTCTTTACTTCTGGATAAGATAACTAATAAAGTGTTAGCTGTGACTATGTGAATTTATATGACATAGATCAACTTTGGTGCAGTTACTTAAATTTACGTGTAACTGAATTCGTTCATAAAAATGTATTCTATTTATTCACAAACTAAGCTGGGAAGGTTTCCTCTGATTCATTCTTTTTTAATGAGCAATACCTGTCCTTTTCCTTTGTAATTACGATATCAAAGCGATCCTATATCTTTTTTTTTCTGTTACTCGTTGTCAATACGAAAGACTTATTGATCTTTACTTTTTTTTTCTTTTTTTTTTTTTTGCTAAAGCGAGAGAGAAACAAAATATGATTGGTGATATGCTTGCTGTCTCTACCAAGACATCAGATATGATTATATGTCTGATTAATGTCTTTACAAGTACTACTGCTCTCACAGAAATAATATTTACATCAACTTTCAAAAGCATAGACAAGGAACACTAGCTGGTAAGATCACTACTCAGCATTGTATTGAAAGTATATCAGAGATGTGCTCTGGCCAGTTTCGAAAAACACTATAAGTACTGTGGAAACTTTCTTGATTCAGAAACTATTAATAGGACTCAGTTATCTTTTTTTTGATAAAAAACGTTTCCAAGAGCTCGCATAAAGCCAAAACAGCAGTAGAGTCTCTTTATACGGACTACTAAAAAAAAAAAAATTAAAAGTACATTAGTCTTTACCCAAAAAAAGATGCGCGTTGGAAAGTTAAATACTGTTTATTTCAAAAAACTAATGAAAAATATCCACTTCAGGTCATAAGCTTTTGTTACATAACAATATTGGATCAAATATACTATCTTTAGAATTTATTGCCCATTCTCCTTCTATTTTGAACTGAAATGAGCCGATGAACATCCTATGTCTTTCTTGTGTGTGTTTTCGTAACAAAAGCTAAAATGAGAATTGAATCTTATCTGATATACAGAACTGTTCACAAAGGCATAATATAAAGATTACAAAGTTAGTATTACTTTCTTCAAAGCTGTGGCTACTAACAATGGTCTAAAGATGCTTTAATAACGCGATAAAATTTTCTAACGGCTATATCAAGAAATACATTTAACTTTCAAATATTTTAAG
>MU622384.1:0-52826 GCA_025399235.1 Backusella circina FSU 941 | reverse complement strand
TTTTCATTTTTCGGTAACGACTCTTTATTTTTTTTATTACTAGTACATTGAGAAAATATCTAGTCTATTCATCTCAATTCCTTGGGAACTGATTTATTAGGCTAAAAAAATTTGGAACTTAGGTGACTTCTTCCTTTATTTAAATAAGTTTATGAAGAGTAGGTTCTTTTTGATTAATATGTTTGACCCGAAAAGCAGTAGACTCAACTACCGAAAAAGATTTTTTTTTTTGATACTACATATAAATATTGAAATTTTACAAATAAATAAAAGTAATAGCATGATGTATATTTATAACTTTAAAATGTTTATTTATTTTATTTAAAACAAAAATATGTATATTTTTTTGAAAAATCTATTGTACAGTGTTGAACTTTTTTATGTGATCGGAAAAAAGGGAATGAAATATATGGATAAATGAGTGTTGAACTTCAAGCTTTTTTTTTGCTGTTTTTAAAAATAACTTAGTTTTGAGCACGGAAGTATTTAGCAACTTCGATCATGTTAACCAAAGCAGCTTCAGTTTCAGGCCAGGCACGAGTCTTCAAACCACAATCAGGGTTAGCCCAGAGGAGTTGCTTAGGAATGTACTTGAGCATATCAGCAAAGCGAGTCTTCATTTCCTCAACAGAGGGAACACGAGGAGAGTGGATATCGTAAAGACCAGGACCAATTTCGTTAGGGTAACCCTTGGTTTCAAAGATCTTCAAGAGCTTCTCATCAGACTTGGAGTTTTCAATGGTGATAACATCGGCATCCATGGCAGCAATAGCATCGAAGATATCATTGAAGTCAGAGTAACACATGTGAGTGTGAATTTGAGTTTCATTGCGGACACCAGCAGTGGACAAACGGAAACAACCAACAGACCATTCAAGATAAGCATCCCAATCAGCACGACGGATGGGGAGACCCTCACGAATAGCAGGCTCGTCAACCTGAATACAGGGGATACCAGCAGTCTCCAAATCAACAACTTCATCACGGAGAGCAAGACCGATTTGAGCACAGATCTCGCTAAGAGGAAGATCATCACGAACAAAAGACCACTTCATCATGGTAACAGGACCAGTCAACATACCCTTCATGGGCTTCTTGGTTAAGGACTGAGCATAGACAGTTTCATCAATGGTCATAGGACCACGACGAGAGACATCACCAAAGATCACAGGAGGCTTAACACAACGAGAACCATAGGATACAACCCAACCGTTCTCAGTGAAATCATAACCATAGAGAAGGTGACCAAAGTGCTCAACCATATCATTACGCTCGGGCTCACCGTGAACCAAGACATCCAAATCAAGCTTCTCCTGGAATTCGACCATTTGCTTCATCTCGTTCTTGATAAAGGCATCATAATCAGCAGGAGAGAGCTCACCCTTGTTGAACTTTTGACGAGCAACACGGATTTCCTTGGTCTGAGGGAAAGAACCAATGGTGGTAGTGGGGAAAAGAGGCAAGTTGAGCTTCTTGACCTGGGCTTCACGACGGACGTTGAAGTGGTCAGGACGCTTCCAGGCCTCAGCAGGGATCTTGGAGGCACGGTCACGGACTTCAGGGTTAGTGGTCTGGCGGGAAGTACGGCGGGACTCAACAGCGGCGGCATTAGCAGCAAGAGCTTCCTTGACACTGTCAGCACCCTTGTTGATGGCAGAGGCGATTGTGACGATTTCCTTGACCTTTTCAACAGAGAAAGACAACCAGCTGAAGAGCTCAGGGTTCTTTTCAGCAATCTTCTTTTCAAAGACAGTAGAGAAAGGAGAGTGAGCAAGAGAACAAGAAGGAGCAATGAAGACACGTTCGGAACCAAGAGCAGCAACAGCCTTCTGGGCCAACTCGATGGACTTGGAAAGGTTGTTAATCCAGATGTTACGACCATCGACGAGACCAAGAGAGAGAACCTGGGTGCTGTTCAAGAGAGGCAAGACAGCATCGAGTTCTTGAGGAGCACGAACAAGATCAAGGTGGACAGCATCAACATGGGGAATAAGACCGTTGATGTTAGATTCAACACGACCAAAATAGGCAGCAACCAAAACCTTGATGGAGGTGGAAGCCTTAATGGTCTTGTAAGCCTCTTCGAAAGCAGCCTTGACGTTCTCGGACAAATCGAAAATGAGTGAAGGTTCATCAATCTGGACCCATTCAGCACCGGCAGCCTGGAGCTGGTTCAAGAGCTCAATGTAGACAGGAAGAAGCTTGGGAAGGAGAGAGATGGTATCAAACTCATCAAAACCCTTAGCAGCCTTACCAAGGTGGAGGAAAGAGACAGGACCAACGAGAACGGGACGGGTTTGGATACCAAGAGCCTTGGCAGTGTTGTATTGTTCAAGAGCACGAGGGTTCTGGAGGGTGAATTCCTGAGTAGGTTCAAATTCAGGGACAACAAAATGGTAGTTGGTATCGAACCACTTCTTCATTTCTTGAGCAGGGACATCGACCTTTTCAGTAGTCTCAGTAGCAGCCTTCTGGATACCACGACCCATAGCGAAGAATTGCTGGAGAGGATCTTTGATGTGTTGATAACGCTGAGGAATAACACCGAATTGTTGAGCAGTATCCAAGACACGGTCGTTCAAGGTAAATTCACCAGAAGGAATGTGTTCAAGACCTTCTTCCTTTTGCAACTTCCAGTGAGTTTCCTGGATCTTCTTGTAAGCAGTGGTGAGTTCGGCTTCAGAGATCTTGCCAGCCCAGTAAGCTTCAACAGACTTCTTAAGCTCACGCTTAGCACCGACATAAGGGAAACCGAGATTAGTAGCAACGACCATATTGATGATTATAGAATATGAAAAAGATAAAGAGTAAAAGGCTAAGGAATTATGCAATACATTATATAGTGTTTTTTTTTTTTACTTTTTAACTTCAGTAAGTCATCTAGGGAATGCTTGACAGATTAGATGCTTATTGCTGTTAGCCAATAAAAAATTACTGATTTCAAATTGTATCTCGAAATAAAAAAAAGGGTAGAGAGTAAGATTCAGATCATCAAGTCACATGAAGCGAGAAACAGTACGAAAAACTATAAAATAATCGAAAGGAAGATGTTGAGGTGGGTTAATGTTAGTCTCTTTCTTTCTAAACTTGTTTAATATATTTTGAATTGATCAGATATAAGACATCAAGTAGCACCATAGTTTTTCTTTTCAGTTTCTTATATAAATCTATTTTCGTGAATGTTAATACAAAATGAAGCTTCGTGCAACTAACTCGGCTGTTCTAACAGCATCAGCAACCATTATCCTATAGTTTGATTGTATTTTTGTATTTTTGTTTTTTGTTTTTAAAAAAAAAAGAAAGCTATAATGGTCGTTCTATAACGCCTCCTGATTTTAATTCCTATGTTTAATGAGCGCATAGAAACAATTTTAAATTACTAAATATTTCATGGCAAATGGCTAGTGTGCACTCATAAATTCTCACTTCTAATACTAATTACTCAAGGTCAGGGCATATGGAATATAGTAGCATAACCAATTTAAATTATTTCAAATTTTGAAGATGGTTTCTTAGATGATGAAAAATGCATGTTTCGTTCTAAGTAGACATGTTACGCGTAGATTCGACAAGTAATTTATTTATTTTTTCTATTTCAAATTAAATAACGCAAGAAATCATATAATATTTGATTATTTAGTATTTGCTTCTTGAGATTCTTTCTTTAAATTTTGCGAAGATCAGAATTAAGATTCTTAATGATATTATTCTCACGGCCACTCCTGCTAAACATTTGCATCAAATGTGTTTTTAAAACCCCACATCTACGATATTTGGAATTCTGTGGCCAAAGTTGATCCTTTTAATTTATTCGACAATTTCACGCTACTGTGTAGATTATCCAATAAAAATTAATCAAGATTTAAATTGCACCATCTTTAATCTGCGTCTTAAAAGTACCTCTCATTGGTTATAGTGGACTATTGATGTGGTGAGATACACCACCAGCAAAGCTATTTTTAACTGATGGCTATCACATATCACGAATTATTCATCTAAGAACATTTGTGAGGCTTTTAGTCTCATTTTTTTTTGGATATATACATACATATATGTTTAAAAAAAAAAAAATTACAAGCAATCAGTAATAAAAAACAAAAAATTAAAGGATTATTAAAAACCTTTTCACAATTATTCTAGTGTATAAGCTCATAGGTTCATACGAGCTAGATATTTTCAATAAATGTATTTGTTATAAAAAAAAAAAAAAAAAAAAAAAAAAAAAAAAAAAAAAAAAAAAAAAAAAACCCACTCTGACAATCGATAATATTCACTTTTTTTTTAAGAATCCAACGACCATTGATACGATACCCACTTTTATTAGTGCCAGCCTTTCTTATTCTCTCTCTCTCTCTCTCTCTCTCTATATATATATATATATATCTAGAAAATGTTTCAAATAGTACTCTAGACCTTTTCTACAAACATATATACCTTGGAAAATCACAAGTTGAGTACCAAAACTGCTTGCAACATGGATTTTTTTTTAATTAGATAAAGTACATGTCATTAACCTGTAATATGAGAAAGACACACAAAAGTAAAGAAAAAATAGTTAAGCATATTCAAATACCAGCATATATATCATTTCATATTCCTTTTTGAAAACAAAGCGTGTCTAAGCTCATAGATGTTAAATTACAATATATCTGACTCTATTTTTAATATGTTAGATGGTCATTAGGATGTGTTAGTTTGCTATCAGGTACTTTATATGATATAAATAAACATATGTAAGATAGTTGCTCCATGGAACAAAACGAATTAATATGGTTTTTTAAGAATCCAATTTTTGGTTTAAAAAAGAAAAACAGTTCTAAGATCTTTTAATAGATCTTCTCACCACCAATAATAAATCTCATGATTCTAGATCAACTGATGTTTTTTTTTCTCCTTTGTTTTCATGTTTTGGTAAACATGGCGAGTTAAGAACGTATATTATTTTTACTAGATTACAATACATGGATATACAATACCTCCAGACCGATACTTAATGAATATAAGAACTGGTTTAATGGTATTAAATCGAAAATAAATATAGCTGAATTGGCGGGGTCTCTTCCGTTCTACTCTTTGATAACACAGTTATATTTTTTTTATCAAAAGTATTATTGATGGCGCTTTCTTTAAAAAAGAAATAAGATCAAACTATTATTGCTTTCCTTGAATAAGTCTCCTACTGTTATAAAGAACTATGTTAGTTAAATATTGAGTAAGTTAGGTCTGTCAAATTAGGGCTGTCTATAGTTGCGGATTGTATATTTTATGTAAAAAACAAGAGTGTTACGCATATGGTGTATGAATATAATCTGCCATCTTTTCTATCTTCCTTAAGATACAATTGTTTTTTTTTGATACTTTCTAAATATCTCTGATAAGGCGATTTATAAATAATCTTGGATACATCACTCCCTCTATTCACGTTTTATTATAGCATTTAATCATGAATTTATGACATTGACAACAAGTAGAAATAGCATATTTTACTCTACTGTAACATTCAAGGTATAACAAAAAATCCTTACATTACATGTTGTATCACTTTTGGAAACTATTATAACATTTCTTTAAATTATAAGGTGGCTTTTATTCAGTCTTCATCATTTTAATTAGAAAAAGAGGAGTCTAGTACCTCTCCTTAACTTCGGGTGGCGTTACTTTTATATCATCAGTGCACTCATCCTTAATTTGTTTACTCGTATTTTTACCAAAGTTATATTGTGACCTAATTTCCGGATAATAGGTATTACCATCCATATCTTTCAATATGAGATCACTTTTATTACTGTTTGAAAGTGCAAAATTATTTGAAAACACTGTGATATCAATATCAAACATGATAAAAGGTGTTTCTGCGTTGAATTGAGCAGTCAAAAGTTGTAAGTTATCAGGGAGACCGTATTATGAGTATTCCATCCTCATTTTCAAATATTTAAGTGATGTGTTTAAGAATATGTCATTTAAAGGTAAATAATAAATGTTTGAGTATATATAGTATTATTAGTTATATCGAATGTTCAACTCTGTTTTGTCAATTGTAACAGGTGTGAGAAGAGCCTAGTAGAAAATAATTAGCTAGCTATTAGTTTGGACGATAGGCAAAAAAACAAACTGATGGATAGTATTAGATACAGTGTACAAGACAAGCAAAAGAGGTTTATAATTGAGTGATCAGGGTAAGCTAAAAAATCTCGTTGAATTGAAAATTTTAAATTGTCTAAGAAAAAATACATATACTTGGTGGAAAAAATATAAAAAAAGGATACATTGAAATTGATGGAAGCAACCAGTGGTTGTCTTAAAAACGAAATGAGTAGATATTTCTCAGCGTCCAACCTATCAAATCGAAAAGTGCTTACTGTACAATGTATTAATAATATGATGACATTAATTTGTACAAAACAAGTTGAATAAAATAAATGGTACTTTGTTGAACAAATGTTTTCAGTTGTTTCTAGAGATTAGGAGGATAGATATTGTTAGATAAGACTTACGAAATTACTTTTAAAGTTTAAGGTAAGTTTTTAAAATGCATAAAAATATACATGATATCTAATGATTATATTATAGGAGCTATTGGATAGACAGGAAGATGTTACTAAGGAGTTTAAAAGCAGCACTTAAGAGTTATTAAGGTTGATGCTGAAGATACAATTAGAAAGACATTACTTAAAACCAACGAAAATTAAATAAATCGCATATTTAATATATATAATATACAATCATCATAAAAAGTAAAATAAGCTTTTCCTAAGAAAGAATCTCTTCCGCGTTTTTGTATTATTAATCTTTACTATTTATTACCAATCTTATTGGCTATCAACCAATATCCCTCTAACAAATACACAACTCTGCTTTTAAACAGACAGACGGATAAAGTAATTATATAACACTTCTCGTACTCCGTAAAGGACGCGTAAAAATATCGTTAATAATATAGAGAACTATAAATTATGGTAGTTTAGTTAATAATATCGTATGCCTTTTATTCCAACTATCTTTAAAAGATAAAAGGGATGGCGCTTGAATATTTCTTTTTTTCTTCAAAAAAGAACAATCAGATAAAAATAATAATAAGAGATAAGAAAACTAGAATCGAAAAGTACCTTTTTTTCTTGGAATGTAGTTGACAAAGCAGTTTTTAAAATAAAGCTCAAATACACTTAATTGTTTTGTATGTTTAGATTTATGCTACTCTTAAGGTTTCTGGTTGTCGTACAATTGTACCAAAGTTAACACATAAAATACTTAACAGATATAATGCATCAGGTATTTTATTTAAGGATTTTAAAATTGACAAGTAGAACCCTTTTCTTTTTCATCATATTGGTGGTTATTTGTGTTTTCAATGTATAAATTATTTAGTGTCTTCTGTTTTTTTTATAGTTGCAAAAAGTAGTTTAGTGTTTTGTTTATTTCTGAAAGCTAATAGTATAACCAAACAAATCATAAAAGTTTATTGTTATTTATGTATAAAATATATTAAATATATTAACCATTCTTGTTCGACACATATTAAGATAAGAGCTCTTTGGACACACAGTCTGTACATAAATGATTAGAAACGCAAAATAATATACTTAATCTAAGCATAAAGAATAAATGTTTATAAATAAGATTGATGTGTTACACGGTTTTTTCTTTATATACAGTTACTCCTTTTTCCAATAATGCATTTCATTTTAGTAGATCTTCTATTCGGACAATGTTACCGACAGACAAACAAATGATTTTTTTTATTTAATTTGATTACATGCTACTGATATCCATTCCCGACTGTGCTTCTTTTTTAGTATTTAAAAATTCTCATTTCTATGTTTTTCTTTTCTTTTCTCTTTTCTAATTATTTAAAAATCTACCTATACTATTTTCATCTCATAAGGTTTTGACTTGTCTATTGATCTAGTTTTTTTTTTCATTTTAGAGAAATAGAATAAAAAGGAGCTGGTCATCACAAGTTAGTTTATTATTATTCTTTCAATTACAACAATTGGCTAAAAATATTGTATTTTATTGTCAATAGTAGCATCCTAATATTAAATCACCGTGACAATGTCATCCTCAAGGTAGCTATGCTCTTTTGCTTTAGCATTTAAATCTCCGGCTAATCACATATTTCTATTCCTTTTTCTTTTGATAGCATTTTTGATCCGCGTACCATTGAGTCAGCAAAGAGTACCATTACTTCTTTTGTGAAAACGGCACTCGCTCAACCTAAAGTATCAACAACAGCCATATTTTGCTCTGCTATTGTTGGATTACTTGCATACGAACAATATGTATACCTTAAAAAGAAAAAATCTCTGCCTGGACCTAGTTTTAAAATTCCAATCATTGGTGCATTTATGGATTCTCTTTATCCTACATTTGAAGGGTATATGAGTAAATGGAAAAGTGGCGAACTTTCATGTGTCAGCGTATTTGATAGGTAACATATCTTTTTTCTGTTTTACTTTTTGATTTATATTATTTGCGAATGATAAAAGGATGGTGTGTTTTTGTGTTTATCTGCAACTACACTTTGTGATGTAAATCATAATCTGCTTATTTGTTTGTATATAAATTAAGGGGCGAATAAGATTTAATGATACGATCGGATATGTGTATGTGTGTGCTTTTTGCACCATCTATTGGGGGAGTCTTTTTAAAAATGGTTTTATTAGATTTGTAGTTATCGCCTCAACATGCGAACTAAGTCGGAAAATTCTTAACGCACCAGCGTATGCTGAGCCTGCTGTGGTGGCTTCCATGAAACATATTTTATGTAATGATAATTGGGTATTTTTAAATGGAAAGGCTCATGTCGACTATCGCAAGGGGCTCAATGTACTGTTTACACGTAAAGCTTTAGGGTAACTATTGAATCCAAGATTCTTATATTAATAGAAAGTATATTTTTTCGTGTATTTAATTTCAATTTATAAAGTATCTATATGCCTATACAGGAAAGAGTTTATAAAAAGCATTTTGAACAATGGCTTGAGTTGGACGGAAAATCAGAGCAATATCAACTACGTTTCCGTGAACTTAATATGGAAGCATCATTACGTGTCTTTTTGGGTGATTTTATGAGCGACGAGGTTGCATCGCAAATATCTCAAGAATACTTTAATATTACTGCTGCATTAGAGCTTGTAAATTTTCCCATACCCTTGCCAGGTACCAAAGTATACAAAGCTGTCCAATCCCGCAAATACATTGTCAAACATTTCATTGAAAGCATTAAAGATGCTCGTATTAGACTAGTCAAGGGCGAGCCTATCAAATCAATGATGGATGCCTGGATTAGCTCAATGGCGGAATATGAAGTTGAATGTGAAAAGACTGGAAAACGTCCACCTAGAAAATTTGATGATCGTGAAATTGCCTTGACCATCTTAACTTTCCTTTTTGCATCTCAGGACGCTACTTCATCTGCTTTGACATGGGCATTCCAGCTTTTAGCCGATCATCCAAATGTTCTCCAGAAAGTATATAATGAACAATTACGCATCCGCAATGATAATATGGATCAACCACTCTCTCTTGAGTTGATGGATGAATCAGTCTATCTTCGTCAAGTAGTGAAGGAAATACTTCGCCTTCGTCCACCAGTATTAATGGTTCCTTATCAAACTACTCGAGAATGGCCTCTTACAGCTAATTATACCGTTCCTAAAGGAAGTGAGTTAAGAATAAACGAGAGCAAATATATATACCTCTATATATATATAAAGAAAAACTTAAATAACTTTCTCTCTCCAAAAATATAGCTTTGGTAATTCCTACTACTTATCCAGCTCTCCATGATCCTCAAGCTTATCCAAACCCAGATGCCTTTGATCCAGAAAGATGGGGTCCTGATGGTAAAGCCGAAAGCCATCCCAAAAATTTCATGGTGTTTGGCAACGGACCTCACCATTGTTTAGGTAAAGAGTACGCTATTATGCACTTGATGGCCATTATAGCTCAATGTTCCATGTTGATGGATTGGTCCCATACCCGCACAGAAAAGAGCGACGATATTTCTATTTTTGCCACTATTTATCCTCAGGATGGATGTATCATGAGCTTCACACCAAAATCATCTATATAATAGCTTGTGTATATCAATTAATTTAGTTTTTATGGTAGATATATACTGTCTTTTCGATTCTACAACTATACAATTTAATAAAATTAAAATGAGATATTACATAATACTCAACGGCCATATGATACTAGTGATCATCAGATCTTATCTATCTAAGTGATTTTCTAAACCTTTCTCTCTTACTATTTAACCTGTACAGCAAAGTACGTGTATATTGTGTTGAGTTCATCTCATTTTAAGACTCAATAAATACCATCTTGTCAAAATGAACTTGAATTTAGACTAACGTTATTATTTATGGATCGGCAGGTGTATTTTAGAGTCAGGCTAGATTATTAAAAAGCAGACTGTACCAAGGAGGTAAACAACAAAGTTGTAGGGCATACTTAACGTTTTATGGATCTGTTCGCCCTAATTAAGGGCAGTTTAAATAGGTGTTGAATTGTGTTGGACATGTAATATTTTTTGTTTGAATAAGAGCGTTAAAACTATATTACTAATGCTCTTATTCTTGGCTGCTGATGGAGTTACTCTCAAAGAAGGGCTTGGATAGATTGTTTATTTATTGAGAAGCAGAGAAGGTATTTGTATCCTTTTTTACTTCCACTATAATCAAATGATTATAGAATACACCCGTTTATATATCAGCAAACAAAATCTTTAGATGAGAAAGACGGCTTATTTTAGAGCCATATATTATATATATATTATAGTAATGAAATGATACAAAATTATGGATATATTTATTGGATTTGTTTAACAAGTTAAGTTTAGTTTTTTTTAAAAGATATAACACTTAAGTACACCCGAAAAACCAGGGGTCTTAGGCCTTTACTCACTTAGAACGCAATTGACAAGGCATCCCCAGTGGTAATTATTCCAATCAGAATGGAATCCAATTGGAGTCTATAGCCGGAATCTGCGTTATCGGTCATCTACTTAGCCAAAAAAAAATCCACCATGATTAAGGAGCCGCTAGAAATAGAACCAGGAAAAGAGTCTTAGTTAATTGTTGTTTGCACAGCAACTGACCGTGAGAAGGTGCCCCAAAAAGTATGTTACTAAAGCACATTCTAGCAACTGGGGTACCATTCTTATAATCGGATACTATTGCGACCAAAGACCAATGTACACTATTCCTACTTCTTCCTTCCACCGCTTCGTTGCTGTTGTTACTGTGTTGTCTCCCGGTGTGTTACCTTCTTGTCAAAGGCGAGGTGTTTCAAGGGTTTATTATTCCTACCAACACCTACCTGAATAATAAGTCATTGCGGGTCTATAGCCAGTGGCCAATTTACATTGTATTGAATGAGGCGTCCTGAGTGGTTATTAATTCTACACCAAAAGGGTACACTAATGAAAACCAGATCGGTAACTATAGCCGGCCATCTATTTGCCTTGAAACTGGCGAAACATACACGTTGGGGGGGGATTGATTGTTGTGATATTGCTGTAGAAATCAGAGAGCTAGAATCAGAATCAGGAAAATAATCTTGCTTGATTGCCATTTACACAACAGCCAGAACAAGATTGACCGCAAGAACACGCCTTTTCAGAATACTATTTCAGGAGTACCAGTTTATTACCGATAAGCGGTTTTCATGCTTTTGACAGGTTGACGCTGCTCAAGAAGTAAATTGACGTCGGCCCAGAGATAATTTAGTGTTGTTTGCATTGTCATTGTTAAAATATTATTGTATTAAATGATAGACAACAGCAATTTGGAAGAGTATATTTAAATCAATCAAAGGGAAGAATCATTTCGATTTATTAGTAAAAACAACAGTATTTATTTATTTATAAAAAAAACAAACAATAAAACAATAAAAGACTAGTACTTCAGTTCACACAATCTAAATGGATTATGCTTAACAAGGACCACCACGGGAAGGCGCACTAGTTGTAACTCCATCTCCTCAAATGAGTTGAAGGAGTACTGGTCCTCGAGGTCACCCAGCCGTAAAACTGAATGCGAGATTGTGAAGGCCATAAAGCCAAAGTTTTAAACCAGGAACCAGGCCTGGACTCATGCTCCTGAAAACCATCCCCTTTTATAACGTCAGAGTTGAGCTGAGAATAGGAATTACCCTTATTCAAAGCTAGGGAACAAATGAAGAAACCATAACTTCCGGTGTAGAACGGACACCTTCTCAAAACCCCTGGTACTTAAACCACGCCCCGTTTACCCTATTCATAGAATAGACTTCCACAGGCCCAGCGTCTAAGGCTTTGTTCCTTCCTCTTACCCCCGGAGAGGTTGACGTTCTAAGCTCTCGATCTTTTCACGAATGAAAGAGATACCCTGGTTTTTTAGAGTTTGTGAAAGCCTCAAAGTTTGCTGTTTTAAAAACCCAGTTCAACACACTCCACTGGGACATTAACTTCAATCACATAACTTTCCCAATCAAGATGCCAGAGTTGGGCTAAGAATAGGAATCACCCTGCATTCAAAGCTAAGGAAAGCAACTTGGCACTTGATTTTAACTCGGTTATTAAAGAAAAAAAAAGAAAAGAAAAGAAAAAAGACGCGTAGCAATTTTTTATTTATTTAATTATTCAGAAAAATAGTGATGTAATAAAATATAACTACTGCAACACTAGTTAATGAACAACAAAAAAAAGAAGGTAGATCTAAAGACATCGTTGTTCATACAATACTTGTACCTTGGTACCTTGACACAGTGTAACATAGTTTTTCACCTTCCTTATAAGTAGCCTACTTGTTTTTTCCAGTCTCCTATTCAAAAACATTCAAAAAAAAGGAATAATCAAGAGCTTTGCATAATGAAGATTCATTTATTGATGATTAACAATGAACACTGTTCTGATCAACTATTTATATGTATGCCTATATGTCTCGAGTCTCTTCCTGTTTATATTTGCTTGTGTGTTGATAGGGCTTAAGTAGAACGGTAGTTGCTTTACTTTTTTGATTACGTCACTCTTTTCCAAGCAAAAAAATAAACAATTTTTTATTTTTTTTATTTTTTTCTCACTCACTTTCTCTCATAATCATAATCATAATAACAATATAACATCTGACAACCCCACTTATGAATCTTTGCCTGTACAATCTTCCAAGATAAGGTCCTGCGTGGAATTTCCTATATCTACTGCCATCGTAATTGCTAACTTAGTGGTTTTCCTATACCTGTGATCATCATGATTAACTAACTTAGTGGTTTTCCTATACTTGTGATCATCGTGATTTGCTAACTTAGTGGTTTTCTATACCTGTGGTTATCATGGCTGTTAACTTAGTGTTCCCCTTGTAAATCCTTATCGCGGAGCCAATTCAGCAACATCTAGCAGCACTCATCAACATTTAGCAGCACTTATCAACAGCAACAGCAACAGCAACAGCAACTGCAACAACAACTACAACAGACTCTAGGCACTCAAGTCTAGTTACGTATTGCGCCTCCCAAGTAAGCATGCGTTGCACTCTTTTAGGGTGAAATAACTTGGGCGTGTTTGGCCTCGTTGCTGTTAGGTTTTTAAATAATCCGGGCAGAACACGTATGAAAGGAGATTGAAGATGCTGAGGAGCGTCATTCTTCTAGGATTTACCTTACTGGCCAGTTTAGCAATGGAAGAACCTGGACACACAAGTCCAGTTACATATTGCGAACCCCTTGTAAGCATATGTACACTTCATTTTATGACGTGAAAAAACTTGGGCTCCGTGTTGGCCTCATTGCAGTTAGGTTTTTAAATATCCGGGCAGGCACGTAGAGAGAAAGGCAGGTTTTTTTCTTGTTTTTTCTTTCAGGAAGGATGAAATCTTTTAGGTTTCTCTTCAAGGATGACCAAGCAGGCCACTTTGCAATGGAAGAGCTTATTACACACAAGTATTAAAACTAGGGAGTTCTAGGGGAGCACCTCACTACCTGGATTGGTCTGCGCTTGCGTGGGTTTTTCTTGGTGTCGAACCGTGGCTAGTGATGACGACTAGCTATCTGCCAACAAGTAGTATGGGTTGGGGACAGGAAATAAGACAGTTGTGCTCCTTGCCATTGCAACTGACTTTATAACTGTGCGTCGCGATTCTTCCTTGACCTTGTGTCAAAAACAAAAAAAAAAAAAAATCGTGTTGTTGAATATATGTTTTTAATAAAAATGAGTATATAAAAATATAAGCATCTTTTGTTTTTATTATATGTGGAGTGACTATGGGTTATTTGATATTACAGTCTTGGTATTTGCTTTGATAATAAGTGTATACGTTAAAATGAACAGCTCATAGTTAGAATTTAAAAGTGCCTCTCTTCTTCGAAAAGCAATGTTGCCCCCTCCATACACTCTAGGAAATTTTGGCTGGGAATTTTAAAAAAAAAAATTGTGTATAAAAGTCTAGTAAAACAGTATAAACGTGTATATTTGTATACGCATTTCTACAATTTTGACTGTAAAATTAGAAATGTGTATACAAAATATACAGAATAATATTTCATTTTATTCAGAAAACACTCAATTTATTATTTATCTACGTTCATAATCAAATTCAAGCTCGAATTGAACATATGGACGGTAACTACTATCATTAACAGACTGTAATTCGTGATCCAAAAGCTCCTCGTGATTCTCATTCTTATTGGTTTGACCATGAATACCGCCCAAGCGACCATACTGAGCTACCATTATCTCATCCACCTTCTTTTCAAGCTTGGGCTTTGGCTATTTTTTTACAACAAATCAGTCCATCATCACTTTATATGTTGTCATTATAGAAACTTACAGAAATAGTAACAGAAGTGAAATCAGGTGGAAGACCATAACGAAGAACTGATTCAACAAAAACCCTTAAAGCTTTGATATGAACCCAAGAAGCAAAAATTTCACCAAAGTTTGTCTTTGTTAGGCGAATTAACTCGGCCTGCTGCTCTTTCTCGGTGCTAGTTGCCTCTTCCAATTCGCGTTTCTGTGTTTGCAATGCATCTTCATCATATTTGAAATCACGAGGAATAAACTTTTCTTCTCTTGCTTTATGGGCAAATTCATCGATAACACGCTGGAATACAGTGACTGTGAATAAACCATACTCTTCATCCTCGGTAATCATTCTGTTGTTATTTGTTAAAAGCAAAGTACTATGATGCAAGATGTTTAAATGACTTACACAGAAGAACGAGGAACAATCATTTCTGTTAATGTTTCGTATTTGTTATTCCAGTGCTTGTAAAGTGACTTTGGCACAGCGACAACCATTGTAGTTAAAAACTCAGAATTCAAAACACAGTGCTGCTTTTTGACAATACCATTCAAGTTACGGACAGATAAGTTACCACTTATGGTTTTAACAGAAATGGATGTTACATTTAGATAAATAACAAAATCGCATGTAAACTTACGTTTGCTTACGCTGCAAAGTCTGAAGTACGTTCTTATTCTGGGTATAGAGGTTCAACTTGTTTTTCATGATATTATCAATAGTGGTAACCTCCTGTGTTATGATAATAACAAAAATACGGAGTTAGATCATGTTAGAGAACTAAAACGTTTCATGTTTTATTTACCTGATTCAAAGTAGCGGTGGTCTCTTGTAAGGATTTATCTGTGCGATATTTCATACTATTCCACTGAAAACCAGTAATATATTGATCGACAGTTTCTATATAATATTAAATAAGAAATACGCGTTTGTTGTTTTCACCTTGGTAGTAATACTTTACTGTCATTAACAAATAAATGATCTTGAATGTTGCCTTGTTCGCCTTTCAATAGAGTGTTCAACATGTCCACCAACTTATTTACTGACTGTTCAGATACAGTATCAAACTTGACAAGTTCATCTGATAAAAGCACTAAAGCATCCAAGGTGCCAATCTAAAAAATTGGAACATAACACGTAAGTTAAACAACATTTTATTTTTTGATTTCATCTCTGTTTACTTTAAACTCGGGAATAACAAACTTGCTGGTTTGGGCATATTCGGCAAGTTTGCCTTTGATATTCAAAAATGTATTCTGCTTATCTCCCAGCGCAGGAACCGAAATAAAGGTATATTTCATTTTTTAGCTTTTTTGTAGCGAATAATACAAAAGAGGGTTAAAAAGAGAGGACAGAGGTAAGTTTGTCTGCGGAAAGTGAAAACAAGGTACTCTTGCAGCCCGTTTTTGTGACTCCTTTTAGATTAAAACTTTAAACAATTTATCATGAAGACGACAAGAAAGCAATAAATTCTATCATAATAAGATATATATATATATATATTACTTATTAGACGATTCTGTATTTTTGATAGAGCTCTCTTAAAACCCGCTATTCTTTTTTATTTTCTTTTTTACAAAAGGCTAATGTAAATTAGTTCGTCTGCTGACATCCACTACAAATGCGGCGACCAATGCAAATATCGCCTCTTTATTTCTTTCATAAAATAAAGTGAATAAACCTATTATCAAGCGAATAAAAGAAAAAGTACATTTAATTTTATTAGCGGCTCCTTTCCCCCTTTTCTCTCTCTCCTTCTCCCTTTAAACTGCTATCATTATTGGTACTCTTCTATGCTGATCCAACTGAGATGTTTCAAAAGTGATGCAAATATGATATCTAATCGAAATCTAATGAAATAAACCGCGACATAATAAAACTTTGTCCATTTCTTTTACTAAAACATCATATAGTTTACTTATTAAGTCAAAAAACTGATGTGGAATGTTACTGGAGTAGTATATTCACTACCATGTAGTATACAAACTGAATATCAGGTGATTCCATTTCAAAACATAGTAGTAGTTAAACGATCAATAGACACCAAATGCTGACTTCCAAATATATCAATCTCAATTTTTCTTTCTGCATGATTTGGATGGTGCATTTCATACTCTTGATAACTAAGAGTCGGTTATTCGTGAATACTTATGCTTCTATGTTAATATAGAATGCTAAAAATGCCATAGTACTATATTTCAATTTTGGGATTTTACTCTTCCTTATTTTTTACTAGATGAACATTTTTATTATAAGAGTGCTCATTGTGTTAAAAAAATTGTCGAAGGAAATTTAAATGCGTAAAAAAGGCTATTATAATTCGAAATCTTGAGGTAGAATGCTATTTACAGGATGCTATTCAATATAGTATGAACGAGGGCTCAATTCATGCTGGCTGATCAAGATGAATTTTTGGAAAAATAGAGTACCCGATATTGCAGGACTATGACCAAGATGCCTTGGTACTAAAGATGACAAAAGCATGTGTTGGTGAGCATTTACATTGTGGTTCTCTTTTTGGTAGCCACGACTTTTTTTTGGTAGGTTATACGATTGGAAACTACCGTGCTTATTTTTGGCTACCTTATTTCGCACCTTAAAATTGGGAGTCAAGCTGCCATTTTCAGTTATTTTGGGTAGTTTGGCTACCACACTGGGCCCATCGTGTTATGTGCTTTTTTGCTAAAGAGAGCGCCTCTATATGTGCTCTTGTGCGTTTTTGCATATGTTTTTATATGCGTGTGTGTGTTTAGTTGTTGAAGGAAACGATGCTCTTGGTGGAATTACGGCCAACCAACCGACCAGACAATCAGTGTGAAATCGGTGTCTACAGCCACGGGACAATGGCATCGGTTCATTATTCCAAGCTGTCGTAAACACATTAAAGCACTGCGATTGTTTTTGTTTTAGGTTCACCACTCTGTGATTCACTACTGGTAGAAATACCTCAGTTGTTGCTTGGAATAACTGCTTATACATTTGTCTTGCCTCCTCGTTCATTAAGCGGTTATCATTCATGATAGCTCTATTACAATTTCAGAATCCCTGTAATATGCGGCGGATTTTTGCAAGTTGACGACAATTGTTTGAAAAATTGATAAAATAATTTTAAACACGAAGAAGCAGTGAAGTTTTTGATCCACAAAAATGTTTATCAACATGCAAATCAAGGGAACCAATAAAAATGCAGCATGGCGTCAAAATAAAATTCGTTCCTAGCTAATGTTTTAGAGTGTGTCGCGTTGTCCATTTTTGGAAATACCATATTGCAACGAGTGTGACTTCATAGGCATAAAGTCTTTCTTTTGGATATTTGTTTACACTTTCCAAATTAAATAAAGTGATACAAACTGGTTACTTACGGTATTGTGTTGTAAAGAACTTTATTCCCTTTGTCTACTTCCTTTATTTTATTTCTCTCTCTTTTTTTCAATCCATTTAATTTTCCTTACAATCTATATTTTTACTTTGTAAAAAAAAAACCTATGCTTTCAAAGATATCTAAACCGAATAAAGAAAAAGACGAAGATGCAGTAAAACAATATATATCCGAAGTGCTTGATGAGACATTGGGAGAAGGTTCACTTCAAAGCGTACTTTTAGATGGTATTTTATTATGCCGGTAAGTATAAATTGTATTTGTTTCTTGCATTTTCATTTTGACCATTGTTCATATAGGTTCATTCAACGCCTTTTTCCTTCTGAACCCTTTACATACAATGAAAACAAAAACAATGATTTCGCATGTGTAAGTATATCTATTTTCATTGTGAAAACATTGTTTTAATCTCCCTTTTTCTATAAAAATAGCGTGATAACATTGGTCGATTTTTATGTCGTATAGGAGAGGTAAGTTAATTAGATTTAAATATATATAAAAAAAGGGCTATATAGAGAAGAATTGCTTATCATTGTTTCCTTTCTTTAGCTTCAAATAGTATACCAAACAGATTCGTTTCAGACAGTTGATTTGTTTGAAGGGAAAAATATGCAAAGTGTAAGTTTTTTTATTTATTTATTTATTTTATTTTATCTTTACATATTTTGAATCAATTGGATAAAAATCATTCTGAAATATTTTTTATTATTAGGTTATATCATGTATTCTGGCTATCAAGCGAAAGTTAACTGAGAATAAAAAAGGAAGTAGTGTAAATCTTAAAGCTGATGATGATAAGAGAAAATCACAGAAAGAGAATCATAAAGATAACAAGGTACATCCTCATTCATTACAAGAAGGGAAAAGAAAAAGTTCACGCATCTTGGGAAAATTGAATCCCACCATCAGTAAAAAAAACAGTTACCTGGATACCCATTTTCAAACCTATTCTAGCCAAAGGAGAAACACGAAAGAAGACGAGGAGGGCCACATGTTTTCGAGAAGAAAGGAAAATACGATTGGTTATGCTACAGGCAATAGTGATGACTTGAAGACTCCTCAGAGTCCAAAAGATAAATCAGCGGGTAGTGCCAATGGTGAGCAATGTTCTGTAAAATCAAAAGTTGAACTCTATAATAAACCCCATCCTGAACAAGTGAGCCATCCTTTGAAAAGTTGTCGTCAGCCAAAGCAAAGGGTATCTCTTCCGTTGTATCTTGTAAATCCCAGAAAAACATCAGGAGAAATGAACGATGAGACCTGTCTCATGAAGCTCACTACTGTTCTACAAGGAGATTTGCGAGGGAGTACTTCTGAAAACGGATCAGCTATTTCCATGAAAGAGGAAAAATCTGGAGAGACAAAAAAAGCTGACAAGTTATTTGTCGAGTCTAATATAATATACCCAACACCTTCAAAGTCAACTCCGTTGGAGACAGAAATGGAGAGCCAGCCAACGGAATGCAATATGGCCAAATTCAACCAGAGTGATGCAAATCGAAAGGCGTCTCTGAAAAAGATGGGATCCTGTAAAGTAATAGTTGTTACAGAGGAAGGTTTAAAGTCGGAATATGTAAGAAATCAAATATATTCTATTTTATTGAATTTGGATATGTGTGTGTGTTTAAAAAGAAAGAAATTTATATTATGTGAATTTTTTTTTGTAGGCAATTGGTAAAAGTATAGGTAAAGGTCAATACGGAGAAGTCTATGGAGGTCTAAATATGAATACTGGTGAGTATGTTGCTATTAAACGTATAAGAAGAAACGATATGGAATGTGATGATATGGTAATAATATTATATAATAAAAAAGCTTTTTTTTTCATTCGAAACTAACAAAAAATGCATGTTTGCAGAAAGAGGTAGATCTACTTAAAGAATTAGATAGTGAGCACATTGTGCATTATAAAGGCTATTCCAAAGATAGTGAATTCTTAAATATTGTGTTAGAGTAAGTTATTCTTATACATAAGAGCCAAATTTCATATCTAACACAAATACATTACTTTAGGTATATTGAGATGGGATCATTAAGAAGCAATATAAAGTCATTTGGAAAATTTCCCGAAAATTTGGCTGCTTCATATACTTATAAAACTCTTTCAGGTTTAAAATACCTGCACGAAGAATCTGTAAGTGTGCATTTATTTAAAGTTTTCTAGTGAAAATAACCAATGTCTTTTTTTGTTTTGCTTTTTTAACATAAGGTTATACACTGTGATCTTAAGGCTGCCAACATACTGATAACGAAAACTGGTAATTTGAAACTAACAGACTTTGGTGTATCATTGAATTCAAAAATGAAAGATGACGATACCGGTGAGCCATTCGGCACACCAAATTGGATGGCACCTGAAGTCATAGCATTCAACAGACCTACGGAAAAATCAGACATTTGGTCTTTGGGTTGTACCATAGTAGAAATGCTTACTGGAAAGCCTCCATATGGAAACATGCCATCCTTTACGGCTTTGTACAAGATTGTTGAAGATAAAGAACCACCTATTCCAAAAAACATTGATTTATCAGAGGTATATATATATATATATATGTAAAGTACTATAATAATAATATATATATATATTAAATATTGGATTTTAAACCTAGGATGCGCTCGAATTCTTGCAAAGTTGCTTTAAAAAAGATCCAGCTGAAAGACCAACTGCAAGTGAATTAATGAAATACAAATGGGTTCAGTCATTTGTACCAAGTAACCACAAAATCAAACCCTGCTTGGATACGAATGATGTGTTAAAAATTAAAAAAGCAAAGAGTGATTCATCTCTTTTCACTCCTGAAAAGGTGATGATGGACTTTAAAAAAGCAAGGCCTACTTCTCAGTCTGTTGACTGGCAACAACAACAACGTGGTAGGTTGCTTTAATTTATGTATGACTATATTTCATGGAAATAACATTTTGCATATCTAGATGATACAGCTAAGTTTTATAAACACATGGAAGGAAGTAACGGAAATCTATATACCAAAGGCAATAATCTTGATTATCACCTTAACTCAGAGTTGAACTACAATGTAAGTATATATATAAACCTATATCCAATAGAAGCAAACTAAAAACCTTTCCTTCATGACCATTTTAGAACAAAAATAAAACCTATATAAAGACCTCTGCTTTGAATACAACACTCAAAATGAAAACAAAAAAACTTCCTATACCCTTAAATACCATGAACAATGAAACGCATCTAAAGCATAACTCCATCAATAGCATCTCTGTTATTAACCCCAAACAGCATCATCATATCAATCCAGGAACTGATACTCGTATTTGTTCCTGATTCGAACATATTGTTCATATTTATTGTAAATAAAATTGACGGTGTTCACTGTTAAGCGATTTCAAAAAAAAACAATAACCTGGTTTTACAGCCAATAGTTATTATAAACGACTTTTAATAACTCTACCCTACTTTATTTTCGTATAACCACTATTGAATGCCTTGGTTGTCTGAAGCGCCATCCAATGAATGGTATGTTTATTACTAAAGTATATATATGTAGAAGGCAGAACACATATTTATGTGCATGTACGACAACCCTTAGTAGATATTTAATTCTTTTTTTAAGAGGAAACATATCTAGCCCTTTTACTTGTATGCTTGTAGCGTCAGTTTTTATTACCGCCTTGCTTTCTATTTTTATATCTATAATAATCTATTGAGCATCTAGTACTTTTTTTTTATATAAAATAATAAGAACACAGTGTAAACTTTATAAATGCATCTAAGGTTTTATCCTACACACCTATCACGGACTGACCGATAGAATCACTTGTATAAGTATGAATAAATGCAAAAAAATCGGCTTAGACGAGGTTAGACTGTAGTAGTCGGGATCTGAAATAAAGTGTAAAATAGATGTCATATCAATTCAAATATTGATGCACAAAACATGGAATCAGACGACACGTAACAAAAGTCACAATGCCAGATGTGTACATAAATTAAAAACATACGTGTCTTATTTTTTCATACAAAGCTTTTTTTGTTTATTTAACAATAATAAAAATAATAATTATTCACATCATATGGTTCAGACAAGAAGGCAAAGGAATACCACAGCACAACGTACTCAAATTAATAACTCGATAAGTGATACAATTATAAAAACAGAATTGGATCATAACGAATCTAGGTCAACCCAGCCATGCAAAATCAATGGCAGTGGCCACCCAAGAATAGAAAAAGCATACAGATTAGATCGAATTTGCATACCGGTGTCAAAAAGAATTCTCCAATTGGATGCATCATCCAACAACAACAGCGATAACAACATGAAGAAGAAAAGGAATAGAGGCCCCAAAAAGGTGATACAAACTACAAACACGCTCTACTCACCTGAACAAATCAAAAACTTAATTTTTTACATTATGGAAGACAAAATGCCCATCAAAAACGCATCACGCAGAGCCAGAATTGACGAAGAGACAGCAAGAAAATATTACAGGCGATATAGAGGTTCCAAGGATAGAGTAATCCCGCAGCCCGATTTGAGACTCAACAGAAACAAAAAGCTGTATGATGTGCACACTGAATTTATTACCAATCTCTATGCCCAAAACAGAGACTTGACAAACAAGGAAGTACTCAATACCATCAATGCAGCCTTCCCTGATCTAAATTTATCCCTCTCCACCCTCCTCACACACATCCATACCAAAATGAAAGACGTCTACAAGCGAACAGCGACGGGTATGGGTGAGCACAGTAGCAAATTAAAGGAGCACCACACCCAGTTTATTGCAGACCAATTAAGGAAAGACCCTGGGCTTTCATTGGTCAAGATACGGCTCATGCTGCAAGACGCCTACCCAGGGCTTATTATTGACCCCACCACACTCTCCCGCCACGTCCACATCCATCTCGAAGACCTCTACCAGGACACCGTGAGTGCACAGCAGAACCACCGACGCAAGATCTTTGTGCAGCACACAGAATTCGTTGAGGAACTATACAAGGACAACCCCGGCATTTCAAGAATGGAGGTCTATGACGAATTGATGGACACCTTCCCCGATTTAAAAAAAAACCAGGTCACGCCAGCCTCCCTCCATTTACACCTAAAAAAGGCATTGGGGTCTTGGTATATGGAGCACACGCGCATCAAGTGTGCAAATCCCAGAAAACTATTCCCGGAACATGTTAAATTCATTACAGACTTGTTCAAAAAGAATCCAGAGTTGTCGGTCCCCAAAGGGATTGTAGCAATCCAAAAGAATTTTCCTGGGTTTACGTTGGGCAAAACAACACTGCATCGATATTTGAAGACAAAATGTGGTGTTGAAGACCTTAGTATTGCAAGAAGAAAAAAGAGAAGAAATGAGTGATGTTATAATAATAATAATAATAATAATAAAGGAGGGGTGGAAATACCATTCCTAATAATGAATAAAATAGAATTCTTTGGATATAAAATAAATGAACATTTGCTTATCAATCTGTCATTGAACTAACAATGAGCTTCATTATGGATTATTATTATCTTCTCTCTTTCAAATAGATGTAATCACTCTATATTTGTTCATATTTATGATAGTTGTTGTTTTTATTCCTTATTAATAGTATAAATCGTATTCTAGATCAGCTTTTTTCTAAAAAGTCTATATGAACTTTAAAAACAAAATTGAATAAATATATCCCACTTAAAAATAGATTGGATGATGCTCAGCGATCCTTTTGTTGTGTATTCGAAGGCAATTTGGTATTCATTTCATTTTTAAGAATGGATCGTTCGTTATGTAAGAATAAAAACAAACCAAGCGCCATTTCATATTAAAAATATCTCAAATACTAAACCAAAACAAGATAACTAAACGGATTCACTTTCTTGTGTTGTACAAAATAATGACACGTTCATGCATCTTTTTAGTAATGAAATAAAAAGAGAATAATCGTTTTCAATTCTTTCTCTCTTTATCAGAATAAAATATTCAAAAAGAATTTATGTGCTTTTCTTTTCGATTAATTAGTTTTAAACATATAAAACAGTCTTTTTAAAAATAGAATTAGCTAAATCTGTGTGCTGCACACTAAATTCAAAAAATATTGGCGCTACTCGAGACAAATTGTTGCTATTTATAATACAAAATATACAAGAGAGCGACAAATTAATTCTCAAACGTCAATATTTTCCGGAAATGGTGTGTTCTGTTTGATTTTTTAAACCTTAAAACTCAAAACGATTGGTTTATAAAAGCACAGCTGTGCAGAGTGGAAACATATAAATAACACGTCGTTTACAAAGAAAAACGTATCATTTCATGGTACACTTTTATGTTGTTAACAACGTGTATTCTATTATATACCAATCATCTATATTTATAAAAATAAAGATTTTTTTAAAACCATTACCACCTGAAAGAGGAACAATTAAAAATAAAAATAACAACAAAAGATTGGCTCCTTTTTAAAAATATTATACTGAAACATGATGATTTTTTGTATTAAAAAGATTTTTGCTCTACACTCGAGATGAAAAAATAAGATGATATATAAACAGCCTAAGCCAATAGAGCAGCAGTAGCAATAGCGGCGACAGCAATACTCATCATACCTACTTTGAGGTGGTCAGAGTTAGAGACAGCAATCGCTCCGTTAAGAGTGACAGATATAGAGGGAGAGGAAGAAGCAGCAGCAGAAGAAGAAACAGCAGCAGCAGTCATGACAGCAGCAGAAGACGATGCTGGAGTAGAATCCAAGATGGGTGATGCTATAACGGCAGTAGCAACAGGTGCTGCACTGGTGGTAGCAAAGTCATTTGCAGTAACACCAGGAGCAAGACCCATAATGGTAAAGTAAGCACTATACGAAGTACCCGCAGCATTTCTTGCAAGAATTACATAGGAGGTATCTGTTGTCAAATTGGAAGGAATCATCCAGTCAAATTTAGTAAAGCTCATCTGGTAGGGCTGATTCGAGATGGTCTGAATGAGAGCCAAATTTTCGGCATTACCGTTTCTCAATTCAATAGTATCAATAGTACTCACATTGGTACTTGTCACAGTCCTAAACGCGATGGTTATTTAGTAATTACAAAAAAGGGGAGATATATATCTTTAGCTTTTATTTTTTACCATGTAATCGAGGTGGGTGCACCAGCAGTCAGGACGGTGCCCAAGACGGGGTTGGTGAAATAGACACCAGCATCCTGAGCGGCAACAAGAGACATTAATCCAGCGATAACAACGGTAGCACTCCACTTCATTGTTATTTTTTTTTTGGTTATTGAAAGATTAGAGAGAAAGAAAAAGGAATTATGTCAAACCAAGGCCCTTTTTATAGATGTTCAAAGCGGAATAGTAAAAAAATTAAAGTTCATCACCACGCAAAAGATATTTCGAAATCTTGTTTCCATATAAACAATATTTTGAGTACGGTTTCTATATGAAATAATGACTATAATAGTTGCACTAAAAGATATTTTATTATATGTGTCAAAAAAAAAGTGTGTACATGCATTCATGTGAATTGAATTTCCTTCTTTGGAATGTAGGATAAATAAATGGAGGTATTTAACCGAGTGATTTTGTGGTTTCAAGATGTAAAAAAAAATAAGCTTATGTTACAAAAAGAGATGGTTTTTTTTTTATTTCATTATCTCACATTGCATACTTAGGTAATAGTAAATAGTAAAGTAGTAATGATAATAAAAAGAACAAAGAACAACGAGAACAAGTAAAAATAGGTTAAACTGAGAAGTGTAGGAGTACATATTCACACTTTTTTTACTTTATACACGATTTGATATATTAATATCTTTATTATTGATATTGATATTGATATTCCTTATTATTTTGACAACATTTTATTTATATTTATATTGTTATTTATAATAAAAGGATACTACCATTATAATAATAGTATTATATTAATCACATCTATTGTCATTGTAAATATGGATACATTTATATATAACAAGAGGGATGTCGTCATCAAAGTATATTTTTTTTAATATATATTTTTGTTGTTGTTATTTATGTATTGCTTTTGCTATTTTTATTTTCTTTTTATTCCTCTTTCTTTCTCTCTCTTCTTCTTCCTTTAATAAGCAACTTCATAATAATAGCAACAATAATAGCAATATACAAATGACCAAGCGTTCTTCTAAAGCAAATAGCACACCACTTCATAAAGTGATTATGGTTGGTTCAGGTGGTGTTGGTAAATCAGCACTTACACTTCAATACATGTACGGTGACTTTGTTGAAGAGTACGATCCAACAAAGGCTGATTGTAAGTCTATTATTTATTAGTTGTTATTATTGCTATACTTATTTACCTGTTATCATAATAAAGCATATAGAAAAAAGGTGCTTTTGGATGGACAAGAGTGTCAGATTGATATTTTGGATACCGCCGGTCAAGAAGAGTATGCAGCAGTAAGTTTGGGGTTTAAAAATTCATAAATATTTAAACTAAATTATTTTTCTCTTCTTCTTTCCAGATCAGAGACAACTATTATCGATCTGGAGAAGGTTTCCTTTGTGTCTTTTCAGTCTGTGAACAAGAATCATTGGAACATACACAAGAATTCCGAGACCAAATATTACGAGTGTTGGATGATGAATCGGTAAGGTTACACGAGAAAATAAAGTGATATATGTACTTAGTTTTCCCTCTTTGTTAGATACCCTTTGTATTAGCCGGGAATAAGGTAGATTTAGCCCATTTGCGTAAAGTCAATGCCAGTGAAGCCCAACAATTAGCAGATGAATGGGAGTGTCCTTATATTGAGACATCTGCAAAGACCAGACAGAACGTAGAAGAGGCTTACAGTACATTGATGCGTCTTATTGTTGCACGTAAGAGTACGATGCATCATGAGGAACAAAAGTCAAAAAAGAGTTCATGTATGATTCTATAATAAAGTAACGTCTTTACACATTTAGTGTTGCTCTCTTGATTGAAATAAAAGGGTGCATTTTTTATTTATGCCAAGAAAAAAAAACCCGCCCTTGTGACTATTGTTTTTGGTTGTTGTTATTACTACTATTAAAAAGAAGAGAGTGAATTCTTTTTAATGCGTTTTGCTATTTTCTATTAAATATGAGTGATAGTGAAGATATGAAAAGAGCCATCGCGCTCTCTCTTTTAGAACACTCCGATAACGAGCAAGACGATTTGAAAGAGGCCATTGCGGCCTCACTTGGCAAGACGGTGTCCCAATTGACAGCACGAGATTTGTTGATGGCCGACTATGACAGTCAAAAGTCAAAAAGAACACAAAAAAGACCTCCTGCGGTTGACTTGACACAAGACTCAAATAAGCGTATCAAGACACCAACACGCTTTTGGGAGGGCACTGTCAAACTCACATACATTAAGGGCTTCCATGGACCTGATTATATTACACTTCCAGAGATCATTCAAAAAGTACGTGTTTTTTTTATATATTTGTATATGTATTCATCATTCATATTCCCATAAATAGACGGATTTACAAAAATCATTGGTAACAGCCTTTGTTGTCAGTATGGAATTCATTGAACAACAATTCCCCAAAGATAAAAATATGTGCATTGTCACACACGGTAGACCTGTAAAAATATAATATTTATATATATAATATACATCATCCATCTTACTGTGTTGTAAAAAAAAAAAAAAAAAGGCACTCCGTAGACAACTCGATCAACACAAGCTCCTCATCATGCCACACCTCAAAGACGATCGTTACGGATGCTTCCACTCCAAACTCATGCTCCTCTTCCATCATAACTCTGTCCGTGTTGTCATTGGATCGGCCAATATGGTCCAGTATGATTATGAGGAGATGGAGAATGTGGTCTTTATTCAGGATTTCCCACTCCGTTCAACTCCTCCTCCATCAGCCACTGAATTACCCCGCTTTGCCCGTGATATCATCAACATGTTGGATGAGATGCAGGTACCTGCTTCGGTAAAGGATGAACTAGTGAAATATGATTTCAGTAAAGCAAAGGTAAAAAATCAAACTCTCTCTATATACATATGGGATGTATTGATTTATATCCCTTTTCTTTTAATATTAATATTTTCAGGCACATATTATTACGTCCATTTCCGGTACCTTTCTAGGAAAGAATGAATATAGTAAATATGGACATGCTCGTTTGGCGGAGATTGTCAATGAAATGGGTGCAGAAGCAAAACCAAAAGTGGAAATGCAGGTAAAAAGAGAAAGAATGAGAGAAAAGAGAGTATATATAATAAGTACATTTTTATATATACATGTGTGTGTGTGTTTTGTTTTTAGACATCATCACTAGGAGCACTCAATATACAATATCTTAATGAACTCTATCTTTCATTCAGTGGAAAAAATTACACACATACACAAAAACCAAGCAAGGCAAAACCACGAGAAATACCTCCTATTTCTATCATCTTTCCTTCATTGGATACTGTAGAGTCAAGTAGAGATGGCCCTTCTGTAAAATACGATATATATATATATATATTAATATATATATACAAGTTGACTTAATATATTTATATAGGGTGCAAGTACCATCTGTTTGGATAAAAAGACATGGCATAAAGATACATTTCCCAAAGATGTAATGCATGATGCTATTAGTCATCGTCAAGGCACATTGATGCACTCAAAGGTAAATTCAATTGGATTGATCTGTATCCATTTTAAACATTCCTATATCATACATATAGTATATCATTGCCACACTGCCAGAAGAGATACGGAATAAGGATAAGGATGGTATTCAAGGTTGGATCTATTGTGGCAGTCATAATGCCACCCAATCTGCTTGGGGTAAAATGACAGTAACTCGTGGTAATGCTGAACCCAAAATGAATATAAGGTAAGAGTGTATACCTTTGGGTAAAAAAAAAAACACTAATACATACATACGTACAATATATAGTAATTGGGAATTAGGTGTTGTATTCCCACTCTATAAAAATACAAGTATACCAGCACCTTACCTTAGACCACCACCAAAGTACAGTGTCAACCAGTCTGCGTGGACACAGGATATGCAGCCATTGCGGTAAAAATTAAATAATAAGCATAATTTCCTTTTACAGTTTTATATGCCATTTTTTCCAAGGAATGAAAATTAAAATTGACCATACACAAGCTTACTATGTTGTTTAATGTGTTGCTGATATTATGGTTATTTTATTTTGTGTCTTGGCGTAAAGTACTTCTATGCTGGAAATTTAATCAAATGACAAAATAAGTTCTTTGTTTTACAAAGCATTTTATTACTTAGGGAGTAAACATTTACTCGTTTTTTCTTTAAAGTAGAGTCAATAGACTTTGATCAATTTCTCTAACCTTTACTCATTGTTTTTTGCTTATTTTTGCCAACAGGCGGACTTTAAACTGATATAAAATTCCTTTTATGGTAATTCGTTCCATCGCAGAATAACAAATAAAACGAGGCACCTGGTTTATTGTTACACAAAATGAAGCACAAAGACATTGTTATTATTGAATTCTCACTCTCCTTTTATATTTTATTATGATTGCCATCATATCTTTTTTATAAGGGTGAGTAAATAGTAATAAATATATCTGCTACGTTGATAATAAATCAAATCGTATTCTTTTTTTTTTTTTTTGGTAAATCCTGAACACATTCATGCTTAATTAAAAGACGTCACTTTTTGTGTGTGTGTGTGTGTGTGTGTGTTTGTTTGTTTGTTTGGATCTTTTTTAATGGTGTACAGTAGGTATTTCTAATCTCATTGTGAGGGGAATCGTTTACATATACATTTATTATATAATACACTTGGAAAGACCACAAGAGAGAAAGAACTTTTTAATTTTACCCTGCAAGATTCTGTCATGATGAATTTTCTTTTTAGGTAGAAAAAAAAAAAAAAAAAAAAAACCCCAAAAAAAAGGGGTTTTTTTTTTTNGGGAAAAAAAAAAAAAAAAAAAAAAAAACTCGAAATGAACAACAAAAAGTGACATTTTGACACTTTTTTTTATTTTTTATTTTTTTGCAGTTTTGGAAATAAACGCAACAAGAGTAATAAACGCAAGTCAACACCACCAGCCCACAGCACAATACAAAAGCCACTCTATCTAAGTCAGCCGCATATCAATCATATGCTGGTGAGAGGCAACTTTAAAAAGATTGTTGAATTACCTAAATATGTTGACGTGAATGAGTGGTTAGCCTTTAATGGTAACATACTGACATTTTTTGTATTCTTATTACTAAACTAACATGTATCATTAGTGTTTGAATTCTTTAATCATGTCAATGTGTTTTATGGGTCTCTTAGCTATTTTTGTACTGTGCAAACATGTCCAACCATGTCTGCTGGTCCAGGGTAAATATATATATTAAATATATATATATTTATCTTAGTAACAACTAAGAATAATAGCGTGGAATATACTTGGTCAGATTCAAATTCAAAAAAGATCAGATTACCAGCACCTGAATACATTGATTACATGACAACACATTTAGAAAACACGCTGAATGAGGAATCCATCTTTCCAACAAAGTCAGGTAAAATAAAAGAAAGAAAAAGAGACAAGTGTACTTATTATCTTTCTATCTTAGGACCTGACTTTCCAAGAGACTTTGTCCTTACCGTCAAAAGAATGTTTAGTCTCATGTTTAAACTATTTGCACATATTTATCACTGTCACTATGAAACAGTGCTTTGTCTCACAGAGGAACCTCATTTTAATTCACTATTTGCACATTTTATATCATTTGCTAGAGAGTTTGATCTGTTGGAGAAGAAGGAAATGCAACCATTAGGGGAGTTGGTGGATGTGATGCTGAAAAATGGTGTTATCTGCTAATAAAAAGTGATATGGTTTCAAATTTATTGTTTATTTATTTAATTTATACAATTGACAGAAGAAAAAAGAAAAAAAAAATCTATGATATTAGTATTATTTTATTGTTCAGAAGACCAAATCCAACTTCTGGTCTTTTGATTAGGCATACATGTTGTTGTATCTTGAATATGACGCTGCTGCTGTTCCTCATAACGCGGTGTCTCCTTGAATGCTACTGCTGCTTTCAGACCAGCTGCAATCAGCATGTAGATGCCCTCAGAGACAAACTCATGAAGCCGGTACTGTTCATCGGCTTGGAGGCCGAGTTTGATACATTGGATACTGAAGTCCTGTACCTTGTGTGTGATGTGGTATTGTGCATCTATCCATAGTAGGACTTGCAGTAGATAACCAAAGAGGAATGTGATGATATCAGGTATGGGGGATTGTTTGATGACAATAGCACATGTGACGGAGGTATCAATCAGATATTGTCCCAGTCTTTTAAACCGGGTCATTGGATCAGCATTGGTGGTGGTATCCGAGATGATGGTAGATGATGGTGAGCTCAGGGGTACCGTGTGAACCTTATCCAAGGCAGTTGTTGTTTCTGATTCGGTGATTTCTACAATCGAACTGGACTGATAAGCTCGGCTCGTGATGCCATTGATGGTAGAGGCAACTCTGGAGAGTATAAAGGAGGAGAGCATAGAGCTTTCATTACTGGGCTTGACATCGTCCAGCTGGAGTTGCTTTTTATGTGCGTTTGATAGGTTGAATATCCCAACTCGCTCTTCAACGCTAAAATATCATTATAGGTTATAATCTATTTTTGAGGGAGTTTTTTTATTTTAATTTTTTTTTTTTTTTTTTTTTTTTTTACCTGGCAAGCTTCTCTCTAATTGCCAACTTTGTATCATTATCTGTTTTGTCTATTGTGATCTATTTAGTTTCTATTTATTTATCTCAAAAAAAAGTGATCGACATCTTACTTGGTAATGCCATAATGATCTTATCAACGCCTGTTAGATAAATATCAAGAGCCACAGATTCATTTCCATCTTCGTATTCATCTGCTGCAATGGAGACCAGCTTCATGCCCTGAGATATAGAATGTCGATCAATCTGCTCCACCTGCTGCTGCTTGCCCTTAAAGGTACTTGTTACATCATCCTTGATCTTCTCTGCAAGTGCGCTCATTTCGGATGTCCATGACGTGCTTGGGGTGGGTGTTGGACTTCCATAAGGTGGTGGCGGAGGAGGGGCAACGGATGGGACATATTCCGCACTATAACTCATTTGAGGGTGATAACAGTAGCTGGGGCTGGAGAGCGTGGGTGTGGATGCACCATAGACTGCTAGTCGTGATGTTAGGTTGGGGGTTGATTTTCTGTTATTGTTTTTGGTGTTATTTCGAGATCCACGCATTGACATTGACTCGATTTTGTTGGCTGAATTATGAAGAATAGAGGATACAAATGATGACATGTGTGACTTTTGTTTATTTATTTACAATGGTGATATAATAGTGTTGATGTGTATATTTATATATATATATAGTGGTAGTGTATATACTATATATGATTAGAGCTGAATTAAATGTATAAAAATAAAAAGAAAAAGTCAATTGATATAATAATAGAAAGAAAAAAAACGACGGAAAGAATAAATCTTGATCAAGGAAGAGTGAGAGAGAAAAAGAAGAAGAAAGAAAAGAGAGAGAAAAAACAAAAAAAAAAAGAGACATTCCTTTTATCTAAATCCTTATTATTGTATAAAAGTTCATTTACATGTGATCGTCAAAAGCAAAGGACCACAAAGACTGGTTCTACGATTCTATTTTTGGTATGTCAGAGTTACTGACAAAACTCTCTTTAATCTATTGTGATACAGGTAGAGACTAGAACTCCGGAAGGATGAGATATCTATCCGATTCAATGGACTTTATTTTTAATCAAAGTTGAAATAGGCGAGTCTGGTTCATAAGAAGGAGAGAGAGAGGGTGAAAAACGGAATGAAACTCCACTTTTTTTCATTGTTGTTATTGTTCATATACCCAGCACAAATTCATGGTTACTAGCTACTAGTTTATTTGAACGATATTAAAAAGAGAGAGAGAGTGAGAGAGAAATGAATTCGGGGGAGCGGATTCCCAACACAAGAAGTACAAAAATATCCATTTTAACCTCAGATCAACGAAAGAGTCCTGTTCCACCAAAGTCCCCAATCGCTTTTCTATGAATTCTCTTTCTCTCTTTTTCATTATGTTTGAAAAAAATAAAAAAAAGGAATCAGTATTAAATGATCCAAAAATAAAATCCCTATATCAATTGTTAATCTATTACCACTTATCATAACAAATAATACTCGGAAGATATAGGAAAGTGGTTATACTTTAAAAAACTCCCTTCAGGCAATAAAAAAGTGACGTGCACGGTCCTAGTCTTCCGGTTGAACTACCTTTGTCTGAGTACAAAGATGAGGAACTTTGTTACTCTAAGGACATTTTTGTTTCTCTATCCTTTTTGCAAAATACTAGATCATAAAAATGATATAAATAAAATAAATTGGGCCATTTAAGAAAAAAAAAAAGTAAATATATACAATAATCAATATATATATACAGCTTTTGACACGATCTTTAATAATAAACTGATCAAGATAAGCCTTTCCATGTTCATACCATGTTTCAAAATAAAATATTAAGCATGTTAATAAAGCTAATCTAAGTAAAAATAACATTTCATATGCCAATAGGTGACAAATGTTACACATTTGGTTTTTTCTTTTTTGAATATTTGAGATGATTCAGATAACAATATTCTTATTTGGGAATAGACTTCTCTCTCTTTTTTTTTTCTCCAAGTAAACCAATATATGATGTTTATCATATGCTTAGTTTATATATAAATAACTATAAAAAGAAATAATTTAATATATAGCATTTGTCTCTTATTATTATCCTGTCACAAATATCAAGGGTATCTTACGGTCCTTATACTTACAAATATATATACTTGCTCTTATTATGGGGTTCTACAACTAAAAAAAGTTAAAAGGTATTTGGTTACATACAAAAAAAAAAAAAAAAGTTGGGGAAGGGAACAAAAAAAAATAAAGGTACGATTTGTTTACATTGAGACTATTTTCGTTGGTCTCTTACAAGTGATATTATTTACAGAAAATGTAACCTGATCTACTAAGAGTGAAAAGAGACCACTGATAAACATATGATGGGGCTAAAAAAAAAAGCTTAATAAAGAGAGTGAAATAACTTATTTTGGGTTTAGCAGCATTATCATATAAAATAAAAAGATACATTTATTTAAAATGAGAGAATATATGAATGAAATGTGTGCAATTGTTATTGTTACTATTTCTTGTGTTTTGTTTGTATGTTCATCGATTTTCTATTATTTTTTTTATCTTGTACACAGATTTAAGCTTTTTTTAAAGAAGGGGAAGTGTTCACTTTTTCTTTATCTTTTTTTTTTCAAATAAAGAAAAAGTTCTCTCACTCTCACTCTCTCTCTCTCTCTCTCTCTCTCTCTCAAGCCACCTCTTAAACCATTTAATGGAGATAACTGTCCTTCATTCATACTGAGATAGTATTTAGTCAAACATCACCACAGCACATTTTATACCTATATTTCAAAATTGGAGTACTCGATTTAGCCACGAACCATATTTGTTATTTTGAGGCTTACCTCTTATCATGTGTGATTTGATTCTCTCATTCTTGTCAAAAAAAAAAAAGCTCACATAAATACTCTCTTCATTGTCAAAATCGAATAGACCCCATCCATTTTTTAAAAGAAAAAAAAATCACACGTTACTAATGCAAATAATACAACTTTTTGAAAATGCACTGGAGATGGCAAGAGTCTCTATTTCTTTTTATGAACAGATATATCCTATGAATTGTGATATAGACATATATTCTGTTTTTTTTTTAAAAAAAAAAAGAAAGATAATGGATCATAAGATGATGCTTATCAAGGTAACGTATTTGGCATGAATGATCTGGCATGACCAGATCCTTTGATAAAATGCCTATCATTTTTCAGGAACAATCATGTTTATAGATTGCGCTGTTAAATATCATTGTTTATATTTTTCTAAAATAGTAACTCATTCGGTATAATTATTATTATTCTTTTTTTAAAAAAAACGAAACAACAACAAAACGTGTAAAGTAGATACAGTGAGGCTATCTTCGCTAATGGTCTCTCTTAGGACAAAAAAAAAAACAAGACAAGACCCATGATTGGTTTGATTGATAACCTTTTACTGGTTTCATGTGAAACTATAATTAGGACTATCGATTTGTCAATACACGTTAGTATAAATAAACTAACTCATGTGTGTGCTGTAATTTTCTATTCTATTTATTTATATGTTCAATTTGACTGCAACAACTTTAATATACGCTATTGGAGCTGGAATTACTGCGGCTGCTGGCACCAGACTTGCCCTCCAATCAATCCTCGTTAAGGGATTTAAATTGTACTCATTCCAATTGCAAGACCATAAAGGCCCTGCATTGCTATTTATTGTCACTACCTCCCCGTGTCGGGATTGGGTAATTTGCGCGCCTGCTGCCTTCCTTGGATGTGATAGCCATTTCTCAGACTCCCTCTCCGGAATCGAGCCCTAATTCCCCGTTACCCGTTGTAGGCATTGTAAGCCACTACCTTACACTCTCCACCATGATAGGGCAGAAAATCGAGTGGACCGTCGCCAGCACAAGGCCATGCGATCCGCTTAATTATTATGAATCACCAAAAAAACTGGTTTTACCCAGCGTTGGTTTTATCTAATAAGTGCACCCCTTCCGAAGTCAGGGCTTTTTTGCATGTATTAGCTCTAGAATTACCACGGTTATCCAAGTAGTAAAGAATTTGTCACGTAGATCATAACTGATTTAATGAGCCATTCGCAGTTTCACAATATAAAGTCATTTATACTTAGACATGCATGGCTTAATCTTTGAGACAAGCATATGACTACTGGCAGGATCAACCAGGTAACTATCACAAATTGAAAATGTTGGTCTAGGCATTTCGCCTACGAGGACAGCGACAGTAAGAGAAACGATAAACAAATGTCTTTTCTCTATCCCGTTAGCAGACCTCATTAACCGGTTATTTCTCTTTATGAAAGTGTTAATACACCCAATAAAGTGAGTATTAACGCTCCTGTAAGTTGATTTATAAACAAATCAAGCCTCACTTCTTCAAAATAGTTTTTATCCCACTCTGAAAAAATTCGACTCGACTCTTTCCTACAGCAATCCTACAATTTTTTCTTACAACTATGAAATCCAAAGTAAAACTTTGGCTAGCCTAGTGTACGAAGGGAGTCATTAAAGGCACATCTTTACAAGAAAAATGTACTTTAAATCCACCCAGAGTAGTTATAAAATAATTACTCTTTGTAAATCTACTAGAGATATACAGTATCTTAGCATCAGACTAGAATGCATGTTTAACCATACAACTAGTCTTTCAACCAAACAGAGGTACTCAACTAATGACGCTCCTGATTCTAGTCCTCTTATTCATATAACAAAGAAGGATATAAGAAATGTATAGCTAAAATCAACCTACAACATAAGTAAGTAGACTACACATCAGAAGCATTTGCTTTTGATTTTCACTTCTTTCTTATACAATACCAACCAGATTTTTAAAAGTCTTCCATATATGGTAATTTTTATCTGAAAAACTATAGAGGCTATCTATCCCAATGTTCTCCAAGGGGTTCTAGAAACCAAACAGTTCTGCACGAAAATACATTCATCCATTAGCACTATATAATATTCTGACTTGATGACTTTATACAAACTATTCACGATAATAGCCATTATTTATGTTTTCTTATGAAGCAGATCGGGGATTAAAACGAATCTGGTTTTTTTTTTGAGTTTTTTTCTCACTACAAACACTGTTGTTTTTCTTTCTTTAATACTTTCCACAATGTCAGAAGAGTCAGATCCGTTTGAATGTCGCTTGATGTTTTTGTCTTTATTACAAAAACTGAATGCATCGCAGCAATCCATTCACAAAGTTGCCAGTTATGCAATGAGACATAAAAGACTTTCTGAAGATCTTTACAGCTGTATTATCGAACAACTTGACAAGGTAAGGTTTTAGCTACTTTTTCTTTTTTTTTAGTTCTGTTATTATTATTATTATTATAAGAGAGAATATATATACAAATTTATACATAAACACACACACACACACACACATCACCCATATTTACAAAAAGAGATCACACAACTAGATAGAACGGCTATTATTATTATTATTGATTGACAGCTTTAGATAATAGTAGTATTCTTTATTATGTATTCTCCATTCATTCTCTTGTCTTTTTATTATTATTCTTTTATATACCGTAACAACTACTTAATATATTCTTTAATAACATTTGATTAAAATAACAATAACTTAATAATATACCTGTTTGTGTTGAAAATGAACAAAAGTGACCTAATTCCATATCTTCTTCATTTCCCTTCCGTAATATATATATTATATAAATATAGGCGTCTATAAACGCCCGGTTAAACATGATCTATGTACTGGATGCGATATTCTCTGCAAGTCAAAAGGCAAGATTCACAAGTTACATTGAATTGACGACACGAGATCTTGTACGTATTGTGAATGCTGTGGTGGCCGATGATCCAAAGGGTGTGGTCAATGTACCAAACACAAGAAAGGTAAAAGTGATATCTGCCAACTTTTATCAACACAACATGATTTAAATGGATATATATTAGATTATAAACAATTGGAAGCGCAAAGGTTATTTTAAAACAGAGGATATTGAACAGGCAGAGAAGCCTTTGGCTGATAGAGAATCTAGGTAAGATGATAGAGTAGTGAATATATACAAGATGGCTCATCTATTTATTATAGTTCCACTACAGTTCCAACTTCAGGTGATTCGTTCTCAAAACAAGACATATTAAGAAGAATGGAAGAGGATAGAGAAAGGGTAAGGATGTCGATAGTCATTCATATTGGGTTTTCATCATTTTCATCATCTTATAGCATAAAAGACTACGAGAGGAGATATGGATTAGACCACCCGAAGAGCCAAAGTATGCAGAATTTGAAGAGTTTTGGAATTCAACAGAGGCACTTGATCCAGAAACGGATTATGAAACCATGATGGTACATAATATGCTCAGATTACCTCAGTACGCTTGGAATATGATGCTTAGTCAACGTACTCTCTCTTAAATAAATAAATATTCATGTTAATATAATAGATTGGGGGAAGGTGTTTGGATATAAGAGTGTATATATATATATATATTTGAATTCGCGTTTGAAAATAAAAAAAAAAAGGCTATTTTCTTTTCAAATGCATTTATTATAATATTAAGAAATGCAAAAAACTATAGTACAATTTCACTTATTGAGGCTCCATGCCCAAAACAGTTAAAGTGTTGCCAACCATGATCAAACTGCCGGTAGTCAAGACCTGAACACTTGATACTTGCTTGGAACGATCAACGGCAAAGTCGACTGCATCTTCAATGGTGTCAACAACATGAACACGGTCACGAGGGAAAGAAGGGTTCTGTTCTAACCAACTATCAGCCAGGACTCTTTGAACGGAAGCAGCCTCATCCGAAGAAACTGTTTTATTGGTATTATCTATACAAAATAAAAAAAAAAAAAAAATGAGTCTCTCTCTCTCCCTTCTAAATATTACAATTTTACCTGTGGTATAACCTTGACGGAAGGTAACATTGGTACTAAATACGACATCATCGAATTCAACATCAGGTTGAATCTTTGAAATCACTTCTAAAAGTTTACCACTATCACGACCATGGGTACAATTGAATACTAAAATACGTGACACCTTCTCCTCCTTATTTGTGACAGTCGTCTTGAACCATTCAGCACATGTCTCAAGACTTTCAACCGTATGAGCACCATCCAAAAACCATTTAAGTTTGTTGGCTGTCTCTGAAGCATACTTTGTCTCGGTCACAGGTAAAATCTGTCCTCTACCGGGCCATTTCACTTCCTTCAAACCCTTTTTAAATCCTTCTGGTACTTGGCTCACTGCTTCCTTGAATTCAACTTGGCGTACTTTATTCAACCAAATTTTACTTAATTCTACGGCGGTAATAGCATTGTATTTTTGGTGAACACCGGCTAATCCAACTTCAATACCGTCCAATGAAGAGATTTGGCTGGCATGAAGAACAGTCAACGGAGCCTAATAATCGCGATAAAGGTTGAGTTTACAATATATACCATCCACACCATTCAGGCTTACATTTTTTTCCTTTGCTCTTCTTTCAACTACTTCCATAGCAAGTGGGGGTTGTTCAAATGATACAACGGGTGCATTTGGCTATATATACAGTATCAGCACTCATATAACTCCCTCACGCCATTCTGAAACTTTACCTTTATAATGCCTGACTTGTGCCAAGCAATCTGATCTATGGTATTACCCAAAACTGAAACATGATCCAATCCAAGAGCAGTAATAGCACAAACAATAGGGTTTTCAATGATATTGGTAGAATCGTATTCACCACCAACACCGACCTCCAAAATAGCGCAATCCACCTTCTCCTGTATAAAAGCATGAAGGGCCACTAAGGTCAAATATCTAAAATAGATGGGCTTATCAGGATGTTCTCTTGTATTACGAAGAGCAGCCTTGGCATTCTTATTTGCAGCCTCGATCTCTGCCAATGCCTCTTCCTTGGTGGCCTCCAAGCGTTCCCAGACATCCTGGGAATATTTTGCAAAGAGGGCTTCACTGATAGGTGCGCCGTTGATTCTAATACGTTCACGTACTGCCACAAGATGAGGGGAGGTAAACAGACCCGTCTTGATGGGCTTGTCGCCGGGATAGTTTCTTATGATGGATTGTGTAAGACTTGAAGTTGATCCCTTTCCTATATTTATGTATATATTTATTAATATATATTTATATATATAAAAAAGATCTATTTGCGTTACCCTTTGTGCCTGTAACGTGGATAAGATTCAACTTGTCAAAGTCCTTTGGCTAAGTAAAAAATTAATAATTAAATCGATTTCAAGCCTCCCATTATTTCTTACTTGATAACCAATACGCTTAAAATAGCCTCGCATTTCAGGTAAACTAAGCTCATTCATACGAGGACCTGCTTTACGAAGCTGTTCAAGTAGTGCAGCATTGCTTTGTAATGAGTTTAACTTATCGACTGCGTCCTATTTAGTTATTTGTTAAAATACGTGCTATTAATAGTAATATAAAAGAGTGTTACTTTGTATGTAAAGGCCATATTTGGAGACGAAGAAAACGAGCGGTGTAAAGAAAGACGGAAAAGCAATCTCATTCTTTTCATTGATAAATAAATAAATAAATGAGACAGCTAATCTGATTTTTGATTTTCAAAAAGGAATCATTTTTTTTTTTCATCAAATTAAAAATAAGAACGCACCCAATACAATTACAGGATCTTTTTTTTTTTTTTAGAAAAAAAAGATCTTAAGTTAATCTTTTATTGTATTATCGATCCAACCTTGGGTAGCATTTACCACCTCTTGGCCAATAGACTGTACAAGTGACTGATCTTTGCCCACTACACTCACAACAACCCGAGTATCGTTCTCATCTTGGCCCCAATTTGGATAACTTCCAATCTTGATATCATGTTGATTGACTTGATCTTGCAGCTGAGATAAAAAGTCGGCAATTTCCCCTTCAGGTAACTTTGTTGCTACTTGTACGCGATGATAGTGCCCGCTTGATCCCTTTTCCTGTACAAGTTGTTTCAAGTGTGGTTTAAGTGAGTCCAAGAGGCCCTCAAAGAGTCGAGGAATGCCTGGTAGGACGTGGATATTCTTATTCACTACCACTACGGGCACCCAATAGGCTTCATTTTTTCTTAATATGCCGCATGGTTCTGGGAAAAGAGCCATTCGCTTTCGTGCTTCTGTTAGCGTCCAGTCGGGGAACTTTGTTCTTGACATTTTTAGCATCTTTTCACATGTTTCCTGATCCAATTTTAGGGACAGATTGTATGCTTTTGCGAGTGCTGAATACGTGATATCGTCATGCGTGGGTCCTTTTTTGTTTTTTTTTTATGCCAAAATTAATTTTCCAAAAACTCAAAAAAAAATACACTGCTCATTCCCAACATTCTTACCAATACCACCACTTGTAAACACAATATCGTGTTCGGTGGATAATTTCTTTACACTTTCTGCAATGGCGCTATAGTCGTCAGGCACAATCTCGACCTTTTTTAAATCAATACCAAGATCAAATAAATACTTTGCTAATATATATAATAACCATTTGATAAGTCCAAAATAACGCACTCTCTCTTTTGTGAAAACTCACACAAGTAATATGCATTTGAATCTCTTGTCTTTCCATTAAGAATCTCGTCTCCAATAAGACAATAACTCGCTGTGAATGTGCTGCTTTTATTGTTTACTATTTTTGTTGTTTTTGTTGAATAGTGTTTCGCATTGTGTCGAAAGGTCTTTAAAAGGATATTATTGCAAAGGGACATTCTAAAATAAAAAAAAAGAGAGGGAAAAATAATAATAAACATGGGGAAATTCGAATTGAAAATAGACTGTGTTTGAAAATAACGTTTTTTCTTTTCACGGTAAAAGACTATTGATGCTATTGAACTACTAATACAATATTGTAAGCATCTATTGGGATGCTCATAGTCAGCAAATGAGTACTTAGCGTATGCTGTTATTGATACTTTTCACTGCCCTATTACAACTGACTATAAAAAAACTTGACTTCCAATGGTACCAAAAGTGGACTTTGTCCGTGCTGGTTATAAAAGTGCACGCAAAATATGCAGGTACGGTGTTTCAATATAGAAAATACATAAAATGAGATTTTTTTTTTTTTTATTATGATTTTTCTTCTAGGCTCTTTTCAATATAAATTCATGATATTGTAAAGTCATCAATTTATCGTGAACCAAAGAAAACAGAGCTAGAGCGAAATGTGCTTGTCACATTGCACATGGAGAGTCGTAAGGCTCGCATCTCAGCCGTCAATGAACAAGTTAGTCATGAGGGTGAGGATACATGTGGACATTGATCATAATCAAACCAATCATTGTAATAATAATAATAATAATAATAATAATAATAATAATAATAATAAATATGATTTATTTTTAACGTGTAAGCAGCGTATCCATGTCGTTTTTTTTTTATTATTGGATAAATATAAGATAATTTATAGCCAGCTCATCCAAGTACAATCCATCTGAGCCATTCTCTGAGGATTACTAGCTTGTGATATAAGATCGATAATGTTTTGGGTCATGGGTCGTCTACCGCTCACGACTTCTTCAGTTTCATTTCTACAAGCCACAAGTTGAACCTTGGCGATGATCTGCTGAACATTGGCTTGGATACGCTCATGGAATTGGGCATCGGTCACAGGGCGATGGTTGTTCATATGCCATGTAATCAATTCATCCCTGATAAATAGACACAAGTATTGATCCAGTTCTAGCTCATGATCAGTAAGACTACGGGCGGTTGCCATTAAGCAACTCGTAAATAAGCCTTCAATACCAACAGGTGTCATGTATTCTTGAATGTTGGGTGTGAAACGGAAAGGCACTGCTTCTCCATTTGCAAGAATTGGGTTGGCTGGACTCCAACCTATCGAGAAAGGTTTAATATTAGCTTACATTATCCCTCTTTTTGCTATATATATATATATTTTACCTGGTAACATTTCGGTCATCCAAATATTGCCTGTCTCTCTTGAAATAGACATTCTGTGAGGTGTACGCTGTCCAATACTAAAGAGATACGAAATAAAAGTCGAGGTAGCATACTGGCCAATGAATTGTTTACGATGCATCCAATAATCGGTATACGAGCCAAGTAATCGAAGCATATACTAAGGAAAAGAGATTTCAAAATAAGATGATTCATTCTCCACAAATAAAAATAGTAAAATTGTTATTTACCTTGCTCAAGATATTAGTTGGTACCATAGTCTTGGCAACTTCTTCATTGATCTCCATTCTCAAGTTGAGGATTTCTGTCTTCAGGTTTGATATCTAAAAAAAAACAAAAAAACAAGTAACATTTATTTTTAGCTTAAAAGCATATCTCATTTTTTTATGCTGTATTTTTACTTACATCCGTATTTTTACTAATACCCTTTTTCAATTTGTCGATATAGTAGATGAGTGGATCATCCTTATGCATATTCGAGTTATCACAATGATCTTCATAAATATCATACAAGGTACAGTACGAAGGATCATCCTTCACCAAGCGAACATTGGGCGCCAGAGGCACTATAATAGGTAAATGGAACGTCAAATTGCGCATGCGACTGTCCTTCTTACGCTCCAACACACTATTGAGCAGACGGAAAAGTTGCATCAGTCTCTCTTCACGACGGAATTGGCGAGCAGAGGGGTTCTGAATAACAAATGGATGAAGACTACCATCGTGACCTCGAATCGTCAGTCTGCGGAAACAGTTGCCATAGCTACGAACAACCTCAATCTCAGGTAAGAAGCGATCGATGCGTAAAAAGTCGTTGGCATTGTCCTTCAGGAGGAGATATTGGCCGGGGATCTCCACATCATCGAATTTCTGATGTTGGAACTCTACCAGATAGTGGCTGGTGGCTTCGAGGCGGTGCTTACGAGGACGGGAATCCAACATGGCCTCAAATTTATCACGCCATAATCTCAATTTGGCTACATATTCTTCCAAATTCAACTTTGTGGTGGCAAAGTCTTGAACAAAGGCAGTCTTCATGTGGCCAGGATAGAGGCTATCTGCAAAGCGAGCAATGTTACTTACTGTAGCTTGTGCTAAATGAAGATTATCATTGGGATTCATTAAACGTGCAAGGAGTTGCTATAAATTAAATATATATATATATATATCATGTTAATAAGTGGTTAAATAAATAAGAAAATGTGTATATACCTGAATTCCTTCATTGTACAAAGCAACAACAAGACGATACATATCTTCATCGGCTTGTGGCTTAAACTTGAGTTGTATTTGATCCACCATGGTTTCCATTGATAATGCGAGTAATGGATACCCTGTTTTAAGCATGGCCATAATTTCATCAAGAGGATGAGAGGGTGTAGCTGCAGTAGTGGGTGTCTGTGGAGATGATCCCTTATTGGCATTGTTCAAGGCCGCACCTGTCAAGACAGGAGGAGGCTTTTCACCAGTAGTAGTGTTGGATGAACCATCCGTCGTCTTCTCGTCGGCTTTGTCCTCTTCCTTTACATTCTCAGCTTTAGCCTGTTGTTCCTGGGTATTCTCATTCATCGTCGCATTATCACCTTCATTATTCTCCTGATCCGGTTTATCTACCTCCATGTTATCTTCTTCTTTCTTTTCCTCCGTCTTACCATCAGCACCATTTGTCTCATTTTGATTGTCTTCTGTCTTCGCTGCTGCATTTGATGTATCTTGCTCCGTCTTCACAATAACCTCCTTATTGGTATCAGTCATGGTATTATTACTATTAACACTAGTGGACCCATCTGGAGTTCCATTAGAGGGCTTATTGCCGGATGCGGCTGCCTGGGTTGCTGCTTGAGCTGCAGCTGCCGCGACTGCCGTGCTGTTACGTTTCACCATATCCTCCTTGGCTGTACGCAATTGGAAGTGAAGGGCCTGAGGGAACTGTTTGGCGATACGGATCAAAATAACACGTGCATGTTTTGACTCTCTCTGCTGTAATCCCATCAAAAGTTGTGGAATAAATGTAATCCAATACCACACAGGCCACTCACCCTTATAGACTTCAAATGCGCGAGAGATAGTGCCATTTTGATCATCCAAACTAAGCAGCCAAAGAACACGTAAGAGGTACTTTCTTGTCTTTCCATTTTTATAGATACCCGCTGCTTGCAGGTAGCAACTGACGGCATTGTTGGCCCAACTTAAATCCTTGGGATTCTCCTTAAATCTACGATCGTTGTATCTACCCCAACCGGCCCATGCTCTTGCTAATGATAAATCAATCTGAACGGCGTTGACAAAGGCTTCGTTTGCTTCATTGAAATGATTCAGCTTTGCCAAAAACTGTCCCTTGAGCGTATAGAACTCTGCTTTCTGTTGTTGGTTAAAGTAGACCAGGTTTGTGTTGGAGATAATATCTAAACCGGCTGCCACTTCTTCGGGATTATGGTAATAGCATTTAGCCTGTTCGCGCAACTTAAGGAAGGCTTCTTGGATTTCAATATTAGGCAATGTGTAGATCTTGGCCAAGTAACTTGTGCATACATCTTCGAGCTTATGTTTACGAGCAATATGGGCAAACTTGTTGATGATCCAAGCAGTCTCATGATAACCACGGTAAGCAAATGAGTTGCCGCTTTGGCCATTGGGAGCAGAGGGTTGAGGTGGAAGCATAGGAATTAAATTAACGTAGGTACGGTTGATGGCACTGAAGATATGCTGACGCCAAGCAACTGTATCACTCCAAATGTTGATATCATCCCAAACATTTGGCAAACGTTCTCTCCAGTTTCCTAAAATACTACGGATTTCATTGGAACGCATTTCAAGCGTTTGGGCTGTTGTGCCTGACAAACTGGTGAAGATCTGGCTTGCCTCCTGTAATTCAAGGAACTGTTGGAATATGTGCAATAGAGGCAGGTGACTCTGAGAAACAATGTGGGGCAGAGAGTACCACTTTTGAAGGGAAAGTTGGACACCTTCTTCACATAAACGGTTGAACTGAACCAACCTATCATCTGTTGTCTGAGACTTGATCAGGGCCAAGAAGGCAGCCATCGCCTTGAGACGAGGAGTTGGATTGTTCGAGAGTTGCGTCACGGATTGTTCCAAAAGTTCGCGTTCAGCAGCCCAGTCGGACAGTTGCCATGCGCAGTCTAACAATAGGTTGGTGCTATTATCATGCTTTGCAAGGTCGGCTAGAATATCCCACTGTTGAAGCTTCTCGGAACAGGTGATCCAGTGATCCTCCCATAACATATACTCTGATTCTGTAAAAGGCAGCACACCACTTCTGGCCTTAATCTGTGCGCTTTCATACATGGTCTGTGCCTGGGCCCACATGCCACCCTGTTCATACGATACCGCCACATTGGTCTCAGAATAGGTACAGCGGCGTTTCCATAATCCGTAAAAGATATCTTGCTCTCCAAGATCAGAATAAAGCTCTGACAAGGCATCCAGAGTGCGCTCTTGTGTATTTTGATCATCTTTGGAAGAATCAGAGACACGCTGAGATAATGCGGATTTTTGCAAAATCTCTGTAGAGATATGCCAAGCATTATGCGTCTTACCAAGGTATTTAACCAAGTGAGGTGGTAATCGAATGATAGCCTCGGTTCGTGCAATACCGGTCAGCAAGGCTTGAATAACATTTGGACGCAGTTCTGTTTGCTTATTGTGGTAATCTTTGGCAAGTAGGTTGATAATGACCTTTGTCATGTCGTGCTTTTCGGTACTAGACAAAACAGACCAACAGATTGGGAAAAGACTCGTCCATAACTTGAACGAGGCATCCTCATCGAGGTATTGGAGGTATCGTGCACTTGAAATAGAGTTATTAATGTCACACTCCTGTAATTCTGCAAGGAAAGCTTGGTGTTTGGTCACGATATCATTGAGTTCCTCGGGTACATCTAGTTCACTGGGCTCGTCTGCATTACCAATGATGTTGATCGGTTTTATCTTTAACGTTTGTGGTGTACATATCTCATGATTAATTCGAATCGTGCCCAACAAAAGATCCAGCGCCTGATGAAGCCAGAATGTATTGGCGAGTGTTTCCCAATTTTGGATACCAAGTATGTAATTAAGTCTAGGATGCAATACACGGCTCACGCTACGATCAAAGACACGCATAAATTGAGTACGGATGAGAGGATTGTCGCTACGAGTACCCAATAAAAAGGCCTGTTCCAATCGGACGGTCAATTCAGATCTGGCAAAAGAGGGCGTGTTGTAGATTTTAATCACCAATTCCAAGAAATCCTCAGAGAGCTTGGTATCTCCACGACTTTCAAATGTCATCATCTTGACCAAAAGACCAGCCTTCTCCTTAATAGTAGGGAAAGTTTCTGTCTGTCCAAAAGTCCACTCATCCAACATATCCAAGATGGCGTGTAGCAATTGAAAATCAGGTGACTTTTCAATGAGTTGAATCAAGCATGTCAAGAACCAACGGCGTTGATCGCCCAAGTGGGAGATTCTCTTTTTTAACAAATTAAGACCAAGAATCAGCAAATTCACTTGGGAGTCTTGTCCAGTGGAGGTAGTGTGCGGTGCCATGATGTGCTCTTTGGTCAACTTTTGAAGCATTTTAACCACACCAGGTACAAATGGATCCAATTGTTCTCCACGACTACTACTTGTAGCTTGTAATAGCTTGAACACAGCATAGATATTATTCATACCAGCAATACCGTCAGTGATGGTAGAATCAATCAGTGATACAAAAGCGGCAACATCTGGATGTTGTGTGTCTTGTTCGCGATTTTCTGCGCTCGTTGTTTGATTAATGGCACTAAAAATGTGAGATAACACTGGTTGAAGAGCAGTATGTATGCGCACATTGTCGCTCTTGATACTATTCTCTAAAAGGCGGAAAAGCTGGTTCATGTTTACGATAAACCATTCAGTGGGTTTATGAGCAATGTCAATACTGAGAATTTCTAAAGCACTGCATACACTCGATACCAGGATTTCACTCATTTCTTTGACAGTCAAGGTGCGTTCAAGATGAGCAAACTTGACATGGACATCAGACCAAATATCAGGGCTGAGGAAGCGTTTGATGAGATCTAATACTCTCTGGACAAGTCTTCTTTGAATCATATCTGTAGGATTATATATGTTGCAAGCCAAGCGGACAAGATATCCTACTGTGTTTTCACGCAAAGTTAAAGGTGGTGCATACTCTTTACTTGTAGTCGAAGAATCAGTCGCCGTCTTTTTAATCTCACCATCTGCGCCCTCCCCTTTGACCTTCTTTTTCGGATTTTCGGATATGGGTTCAGCAGTTCTTTTTCCCGACGGAGAAGCAGGTACATCTTCGGTCTTGATGTGTTTCTTCAACCGCATCTCTTCCCAACTCAATATGAGTTCTGTAAGCTCAACAGTGAGCAATTTGTTTTCAGGCGTGGCATTTTGTAATAAACCAAGTTTTGGCAATGCACTCACAATTTGAGGTAAAAAGTGCTCACGATAATCATAGAAAAGATCTGGTTGTCGCACCAAAAGCTGATAGACATTTACCATCTGAGAAATACTGTGGGTATCCTCGACCACTACTTTACGAGTCAAACGCACCCACGTAGGCACACGCTCATTGGGTAATAGAGGTACACGTTTTGGCAACATGGGAGAAACAATATCCAAACCTTGCTTCACTAGAATGCGTGCCTCTGAAAGATGAGCTCTTAATAATGCTGCATAGATCTGGATAACAATCTTGCTGGGTGTTTCAAAGGCCGATATAAAACGAGCAATCAATACATAAGATGCCTGTTTGCAAGTGGCATCTTCCAGGCGAAGATACTCCCAACCAAACTTGATGATTTCTTTTCTCATGTCAGTCAAAAGATGGGGAGCATATTGAACAATCATAGCAGTCAATTGAAGCAGTTCAATACGTAGTGAGTCTTCTGCATACTGATCTTCCTCTGTTGATTTAGAGGTTAAATGAGCCCAGATCTTTACGTCCAATTGTTCCATAACTTGGCTATCTAGAATTTCATTAGCCTCATTATTCTTGCGCGTAATTGATACGAGAAGGACAGGATTAATGACATGGCGCAAAAGCATCATACGAAGATAAGTTAAAACAGAAGTGTCATTGAACTGATCAAGGAACTTGGCTATAATACGATTCTTGAGTTTGGGAGAATAGTTCATAGCTACCTCATTCAAAAAGAAATCCTCCAGGTAAGATAAATCCATCACAGACTCTTGACCAAATAACGAAGCGATTTCAAAGAGAATATCGATATTGTCGGGCTTGACACGAAGATAGGAAATAAATACCTGAGAGAGATATAGAGATTCACGAGTAGCAAGCAGACCTTGATCATCATCACGTTTCATGATTTCGAAACGGTTTGACTGGCGCCAATGTTTTAAAAGAGCCTCTAGCACGGTAGGCTGACCGACTAACCAGTTTGGATTGAACTTGACAATTTCATGAACTATAAGCACGCCTTGGTAATGCATTTGAGAATTATCCGCTACGCCAAATGTCTTTTCGATAAGATCGGTTGATGATTTTGAAACCTCTTCTCTTAATTGTGTAGCAGCGTCGGTATCAAGGATATCGACAAAGAGGCGACTATGAGCAGCTTTATCAAGTCGTTCATAGAAGTAAGCAACCGTCTCTGTAGGATAGCGGTTTAGGTATTTGATCAAATTAGGACGGAATGGACTAGATATCGATCGGCGTAAATTCACTTCCATTTCCAATACAACTGACACGAGATCATCCAAAAAGATATGAGCAGCAGCAGGTAATAGATGAAAAATATTCAAGATGGCCACAATAATCTTTACTTCATGGTTTTCGCTTAGAGATTTTCCTGCAGCTTCTTGAAGTACTTTGGGATCTGCCCACTGCTTCAAATGATCCAAAAGTTTTTTGCCGATTTCAACTTTGAAATAGTTTGTTAGCAATTCCAATAAACGAGCAAGTCCTTCCAAACCAGCTACACTAAGTGTTTTATGGTTTGAGAGTGTAGTTAAAATAGGGCGGAGACCTTGTTGAAGCAGCTCTTTCGGAAGTTTATGTTGCTGCGCCAATACCTGTTTGAGACCACGATGTGCAGCTTCAACTACTTCGGGTGCCTTTGAATATAATGATTTAAAGAACACCTGAATAATACGCGCACGTGTATGTGTTTGGCGTTGGTTGGAGAAGTCTGAACAAGCCATGGCAGCCGATAAGAGTCTAATACAAACTATACGAAGGTTCATGAGCGAAGTGGCGTTTTTGTATTGAGAGCTTCGACTAACTAAGGCTTGGTCTTCAGCATCGGCCAATGCTAGAGCTTCGTGTAAAAGTCTAATTAGCTCGTCGTTGAACTCCAGGAAAGGTGGGCGTAGTGTCAAACAATAAGTGATAGCGTCAATATGACCAATCTGCATAGCAAATGGAAGTGCGCGAAGTGGTTTTGCAAAGATAGGAGCCACCAATCTTTCACCTAATGGTGCAAGCAACTCTGTCACTTCATTTCCAGTCAAATCAGCCAATAGTTGGAAAGAAGACTGAATGGTTTCACGAACTGCACTGTTTGAGTTTGGCAGCTCACTTAAAAGTAGGGTAATAAGGTTCTGGAACTTTTGCTGTGCTTCTTGCGACTCGTCATCCTCAGGTCGATTACAGACTTTTAAAACATGAGAAAGTGTCTGAATAGCAACTGCAGTATTAACGTTTGCCATTTCGGGTGACGCATCCTTCAATACAAATAAGAGGGACCTAATAAAGTCAAGCTCATGCTCGCGCATCCATTTTGTTCCCATATCAAGCTGGGAACTGATAATAGAAATTCCGAGACAACCACCTCGTTTGTTATACCACTCTTGCTTGTAGCAGGATGAACCAAATTGGGAAGCAAACACACGGAATATCGGTAACTGCCACACATATTCTTTTCCTCCTAATATTTGGACTGCCGTATCAAAACATAATTGTAATGCTTCCTCTGCACGTCTTCTCAGCTTTTGTTCCGATGATGAAATAACCTTTACTACAGCATCTACCAAAACCGTTGTGTTGATATTCTGTACAGATAATCTCTCGTCCATCATATCAGACAATGGCTTTGATCCAACTTCCTTTGCTTCTATTACTTCGCCAATATGAAGGAGCATGAAGTGTCGACAAATATTCTGGAACAAAAGCCATGCCTCATCTTCAATCTCTGGTATGGTAGACGCTTTCATAACAGACGAAAGCATTGTACGAAGCGCCTCTTCTTGAGCAACACGATTGGAGAGATACTTTGTATATCCATTGCCATGTAATCTCTTAGGTTTTAAACCTGCCTCTTGTAATGTATCACCAACAACCGAGTTTTCACCTTCGTTTTGTGGTTTTTGAGAATCTGGTTTGTCTATCTCCATATCATTTGTAGACTCCTTTGCTTCAGTTGGCTGTGATTTTGACAGGTGTTTTTTAATTCGTTGATATAGTGACTGGGACAATCCTTCCGAGCCTTGATCCAGATCCATCATTAAAATAATATTTGCCTTTAAAAATTCAAGTGCATGCTTCTTATAGAATATATCAACATCATTGTTTTCCAAAGTATTACAAGCAATTTTGAGACATTGGTCAAGAGGCAGTGAATGGGTTGTCGTATTTGGATCAAAAACAATCTCTACTGAAATACCGCTTTCGACCTGTTCGTTGAAATTCAACTTTGGTGGACAGTTCAACATACGTCTATTACGTCCACCCAATTTACCCAATATCCTCATTGCTGTATGACTATGCTGTTGATTATATGGTATAGGCTTTAAATGGCTCCATAAAGCGTCCATTAGCTCCTTCATCACAGGTGCCATGATATGGTCCAGAAATTCGGGGTTGAGATTATCATTACAAAGCTCCATAGTACGCAAACCTTGTGTTACCAGTTCTTCATCGGCTTGGAGTGCAATAACCAAGGGTCTCATCAAGTAAGGAAGATAAGGTAAGAGAGTACTAAGACGAACAGGAATAGCCAAGCACAGTTCAACAAATAAGTTGCGCATTTCTGTGGTATGTGCAAGAGTCAGAAGCGAATTGAGGTTCTCCAAGAGCACCTGAAGTAAAGGAGAAACTTCCTTATACAATAATTCAAATCTGCCACCTCCGATACTCTTGAACAATATTCTTAGTAATAGAAAGTAGTTGGCCGGTTCTTTCGCTTTGGCTGAAAGTTTAAAGCATGATGTAACGAGATTTCCCAAGTAAGGCTGAAGAATGGATTCGTTGGCGTCAGGAAATAAGTTCACTGCCATAAACGCTAATCTGAACAAATGAAGCATAACAGCTGAATAATGAATATTTTTATCACCCAAGTGATCAATACGGTCTATTAAAAATCTGAATAAAATTCCAGCAAATCCTTGTGAAGAGATGTCGTTGACAAGGAAGTATTGAGCGATATGAACAAGTGAAGTGTTGATCAACATTCGGTCAAAGAAAAAACCCATTTGTGAAACAAAAATTTCCTGGAATACTGCCGGATCCAACAATGTGAAAACAACCGCAAACATATCAAGAATGTCTTTTTCAGATGAGACTTGATTGCTAATTTTCTGTGCCTGGTTGTTCGCTCCAACTGAATTTTCAGCTTCGTCCTCCTCCTCTTTAATTTCATTCGGCAATATTCCATCCGGACCGTAATTATCGATATTATAATATTCAAAACACATCAACCCTTCTTTAAATAATCGTATAAATGTATTAATGTCCTCTTGCGGAAATCCTCTAGCAAATTGAGAATAAGTTTGTGTGTTCATTTCTGCCGTAGGTGCTGGGTTACAGTGACGCAAACCAATAAACAAAGGCTTTAGCCCAATTGCTAAATTTTTGAAAAGGAATCGCCCATCTTTAATCCCATCATGTTGTGGATCGGAAGAGAAAGATGCTGTGTGGATTGAACGCGCTTTATCGAAATCAAAGCTATCATGGTCCTCTTCTCCATTATCATCGTTATCTTGCGATTTCTTCTTTTTAATATATTGCTTTAAACAGGTTTTGAATTGAATATTTAACGCTGAAAACTTGCAGGCGAAAGCATCAAGAATACGCATCAATAAGTCTCTACCTAAGTATCGTATAAATATAAAAAAAAAAATTAAATTAAATTAAGTTTTGATATAA